>JANHAO010000158.1:0-49510 GCA_026873985.1 Saraca asoca
TTAGGCTTAAAATTTAAAAAATGCTATATTCATTAAAACAACATCACTAATGAAACTAATTCATAGGAAAACATAGAAAGTTACATGTTTGGCAACATAAGAGACAACATACAATCTGATACTGAATGAGAATAACAAAGTTAAATTGGAAGCAAATGTTTATAACATACGAACATAACAAGAACGACATCACCACAAACTATGCAAGGACTATGAAATTTTGAATCATTAGATTTTGTTAAATTTGGTTGACAAGGTTAACAGAATGCAAAAACACAGGGAGCTATCATGAGAAATAGATAGTGATGTGGATTAGTCTGAATGGATAGATAAAGATTTACCTAATGATGTGAATTATCTCGATGATCCCAACTATTTGCTTCAAGAAGAAGTTGGAGAGAATTCAATCCCGACCTTCACAACTACAAGGAAATATAATTTATGCCAGAGGAAAAATGGATCATATCTGTAGTGGTGTTACACAAAATGTCTATCACATTAAACATAATGTGAAAAGTTTGCTTATTAACATACTAGTAAGTAATATGCCATACTATTGAAAACTAGTTATAGAGTTCCTACTAGCAAAAACTAAAACATAATTCAGAAAAGTAGTTTAATGAACTTTGTAAAAGATAGTTTGCTTATTATTGCATTTAATTTATACCTGGTCACTAGGGTATAGTTTATATGGTAAGAAGTGGGAAATGGGTTGAAAGCCTTACATTCAAACTAATGATTTCTGGCAGGTGGAGGAAACAAACTCCTTAATGACAAAACTTATAAAGTTGATTACAAAGGAGAGGTTTTTGCTTGAACAATGCAAGGATTTTTTGTCCTCATTAGCAGCCATGTAGGTAAGAATATCTGGTTGTGATATTGACTCTAATTCAATATCTATACCTAATCCATAAACTAATAATTGTAGAAGGTAAAGGATTGTAGCTTAAGAATGCATATGTTACAACTTTATTATGTTCCAGCTGCCTAACAACACATATGTAGAACTGAACTGAATTGATCTTATTTGACTACTCACTCTTAATGCTAACTCTACTCACAGCCTTGTATTTTGACACACAAGGTAACAAGAATGGAATAGAGTTGAATATTTGGCATTTTTTGAAACCTATTGTGATGGTCTTGTGCATAGCAAAAAACAATGTCTTTTCTCCCAACTTAGTTCTTATCCTAATTAAAATTTCAAGATGTTCTCGGTATGAGGTTTCAAGTCCATAATCATATTTTACGAAAGGAAAAATTAGTGGATACTGCAAGGCAAGTTATAGAGGAAAATTGTGTGAGCATATTAAGTTTTTGACTCACCAAGAAAGGGGAAAATTTTCTACTTATACAACAACATTCTAAAAACTAACATTTTGCTAGTAAACTTTGTGTGTGAAAAAATTGTGTGAGTAGATTAATCCTTTGACTCATCAAGAACTCCAAAGCCTCCATGATCAGATTAGTAAATCAAAATCTTATCATTAGATTTGTTATTAATCACCTTACTAATTAGAATGAAATGCCAATATTAGGTGATGATCACATGCAATAGTTTCTTCTTTAGCAACCCACCATCATTTATATGAAACTTCTCTCTTTGCATTATGGATAGCTAAAAAGGATTGAAGTCATTGTACATGAACGTATAACAAAACATAAAAGAAGACAATATAAAAATCATAAACCCACAAGTGTATTATACTGCTAGTCGAGTCAGTTACATATTGGATTCAGGTTCATTTTCTACAACACGTTAGTGGGTTCAATGGATAACAAAGCCTATTTCAAACAAACAAAAAAAAACAATATAGAGGTTATCCATATCAAATCAAATGAGAAAAAATGCATATACGATGATTTACCCAAAATTCCATTGGCAAAAACAAATGTGTAATTAAAGAAAGGGTGCAAAAGAAACCCGGTGGAACTTTGGTAGCAATATAACAATCACCAGGCAATAGAGCTCTAAAGATGAGAGCTTTAATTATATATACCTCACACACAAAATGGCTTTGCTTGTTTGTTCTAGCTAGAAAATTAAAAACAAAGATATTAGAATATGTAAGTCTGAAAAGAGGGTAAAATCACTGAAATTTGTGGTATCATGAGAGAAATTACGAATAGCCAACAGAAAGAAGAGAAACATACTAGATTTCAGCTAGAGTTGGATAGCTAACACTGGAAAGCTATGGACGATGTTTTGAAGCCGGGCAATGATGGTGGGATGCTAGAAGTAAAGAGAGATTAAGCGTTTAAAAATGACGATATGCCAGTGAATTTGGGAAAATATAGTGCATTTAGCAGCGATTAAACTGGTAACCACCATAATATTTTAAAATTAAACTATAACTAGTGGTAGTTTACTTAATCACCACTAAGTTTCAATTTAGCAGTGGTTTTTACTTAACCGCCGCTAGTTAACCACCTCCAAAACCCCCTTTTTGTAGTGTTACCCTTAACATGACCCTAACTACACCCCATCATTTCGAATTTCCTCTTTTATCTGAATCCAAGATCTTAAAGAAAATTTTCCCAATTTGGCTTTTAACGACACTTTAAAATACAGGTAAATAAATTGAAACCAGGATCATACCACATATGAGTAAAGTATATTTGATTTTATTAATAATTAAGCCTCTATAATATTTTGGCATCTTTTTATAGAAATAGTTTAGCTTGGCTAATTTTTATGAGGAAATGTGTGATAAATTATCCATAAAGATATAAATTAAAAGAGTACACTTATGAAAAATTCTTTAATATTAAAAATGCTAACCAAGTGTACAAGTTATTAAATATGTTTATAATTTTATGGAAAATGCTATCATAATAGATTACTAATTAAATCATAATTTTATTAAAAAAATTTTGCTACAATAATTTTGCACACGATGTTTTTAATACTTGCATAAGTATATTGGCAAAAAGAAGATATATACTCAATCATTGGTAATATTAACTAGTTTAGTCAGGAACATAAGCTTAAATTATACATTTTCCCCATAGATGATTGCATGGTTATAAGCTTTAGTTCTTAGGAAAATATAGCTTATTTTTTATTTGCTATTTAACATTAGTATATTTTTGTTAATATATGTATTTTTCATGTGAAAATGTGAGTGTGCTATTTTGACTTTAGAGTTTGTTTGATATAAGTAGCTAAAAAATTAACTAATAGCTAATAAGTTAACTGTTAGTTATTTTACTAGCTGCTAATTGTTAGTTGAAAGCTAGCTAATTATATTAAAAGTATTTTATAAAATTAGCTGTTGAACTATCTTATAAATGTAAAATGATATAAAAGGACACATAAATATGCGTAGATAATATATGAAGTAAATTAATACATATTTATTTTAAGGTTAAAATACATTGATGTAATCAAAATATTCAAAATAAAAATAAAATTATCTAAAATTTAATTAAATTATATCTGATGATATCATATATTTATCTATTTATTTACTTATTTTTATTTATTTATATTGGATTAATGGACATATGCTAAATATGCATTGATATATAAGTTTCTTTTTTTATCCTTTTTGGCTTTATGAAAAAAATAAGTATTGAAAAAAACCTCTATAAATTAATAATCTTGGGATCATATAAATTCTATTAATTTAAAAATATATTAATTAATTGATAAATTAATAATTTATTTATTTATCGAGTGTAATTACATAAAAATTTATTTTAGTTTATAAAAATATAAATTATTCCATTAATAAAAAGAGGCTAAATGTCTAAAGAATATAAACCAATCCACATCTACTTGATTTGCAAGTATAAATTAATTGTATTAATGCCTTTAATGTAATTGATATCATTTTTCTATTATCACGAAGTCAAAAACACTAAAGAATATTAAACAATATATGTCCACTTCCATTTTATTAAATACATATAATGAATCAGATTAACAATATTATGTATATAAACAACTAAGAAGTCTTCTTACATAATAAACAAATACAAAGTCTTCTTATATCTCATTATTAAATATTACTTTTTATTTAAAAGGTGTTCATAAATCAATCATGATTGATCAAATGTGTAAAGCATTATGTGAGTATAGTAGAGAGTATCCCGCATGCACTAAAAAAGAATTGCTGCAATGAGTTTGTAAAAATTTTCATTTGACAATTAGTTAAGATACAATATCAAATGTACTTAAGTGATCATCAGAGTATCTCTCAATTGATATAGAAAAAAGTGGTCCGTTTAATGACACAAACTATCAAAGTTTTTAGACATGGAAAAAACTGTTTATGAGTGGTTTCTTCAATACCAATAATCCATAGAGGAATTATTGTAATTTCTTATTATAATATGAGAATTCAACTCCAAAGCTTTTAAATGCAATAAGAAAAATTAGGGATGAAAATTAGTTAGATTTAAATTTTAATAAAAAAACAATAAACTTATTTTTAGGAAAATATGATATATAAGTTTAGTGAATTATTAATTTATGATATGAATGGGACCAAGGGATTACGCAAAATTTGTTAAAAAATTATTATTTTATTATTTTATCGAAATTATTAATTTAACTCGTTAGCCTAAATTGGAATCAAAAAAATTATTTTTAATAGAGATTATTAATTTATAGAGATTTTACTGTAGTATGATATTAAAAAAATAAATATTAAAAATGAGGATTTATAATTAATTAGATGTGATCTGTTAATTAATCAAAATGAGAGGGATAAATTAAGAAAAATAATAGAAAATTTTATCCTAATAAATTATAAACTACTTGAATAATTTTTTAAAAGAATTTTTTTCTCTAGAAAACTAGTGTACCAAACGTTTCTAAAATATAGAAAAAAACTTTGATCAAGTCAAGAAGCTAAAAATTAATTTTTTTGATACACCAAATACACATACTTACTACATATAATAAAACTTAGGTGTGTATATATAATACAAATTGAAAATTATATTAAAAATTTTAAATTGATAATTAGTTGCAAATAATTATTTCTCAACTAGATAATTACTTTTTCATATTTAATTTCACATTACTTCTTTTATATTTTATATATAATACTTACGTTTTGATACATTTAAAAGATTATTCAATTGAAAATTTGATAATGACAGAAAATTTTTTAATCGCTGTGTGGCACAGTTTTTGCTTTCGAGTGCTTGGTATATATTACATTATATGTTAAATTAAATATATTAATTAAATATCATATTGATGTAACAAAAGAAACCACCAAACCCAATTTTCAAGACCTCAGCAATGGCGCGTTTCTCTGCTCGAACCCATTACCTTGCTATTCCATGGCTCTTGCTTGCAATCGTTTTGGGTTCAATCTGCGTGACCGAGGAAGTGAATGGGAGCAGAAAAGGAAAAGGGAATCAAAGAGAGCTTGATTACTTTGTTTTGGCGTTGCAATGGCCTGGTACTTCCTGTCGACGCACCCGCAATTGTTGTTCCTCCAATGCTTGCTGCAGAGGGTAAAATCCATTTCAATTGTGATCAAACGAATATTTCCTTGGGTTATGGCGGAATTTAGGTTACATAGAATGTCATTCTTACCTTCTAATCCTATGAAAAAGAAAAAAAAAAAATGTCTTTCTTACCTATGTGTATTTTTTCCCTTTTTTATCTCTTCTTTGTTGCAGCTATGCACTTAAGGATTATGAATTATGTTACTTCAATATGAAGTTAGCACTGAGTAATTGTGATTAGCATATCACTTCAATTTCTTATGTTTTGCCCTTTACAATTCCATTTCTGGATGTTTTCTAATTATAATTTTTGTTCTTTTTGGTTTTTTGGGTGAACTGATTAAACACCATTCTTCATGATATGGGTTATGGTGGAATCGATGTTATGTAGAATGTCATTGTTATCCTTAGTTTTTTGTCCTTTCTCCAATCAGCTATGCATCTTGTTCTGAGTAATTTGGAATTACAAGGTTATATAGACTTAGACTTTGGAATTATGAGTAATTTTTTTTTAGAATAATGCTATTTGAAAAAAAAGATGACTAATCAACATTTTGTAAATTTCTTTTCTTTTTCTCATTTTCATCTCAAGCTCCAACAGAATTTGCCATACGCAAGTATGAGGGGCAACAAATATATTATTGTCACTATTGCAAATTTAAACAAAATGGAGTAGTTCTTTTCTTTTTGTCTTCAATTCAAAAGGTTGCATGTATTACTTCTTGGCTAGTTGCTAAAACATGTTCTTGCTGAAACATGAAGCATACAGTCTTTAATGACTTTTATCTGAGAACTTCCAAAATTGGTTTTCTGGGGAAGTGTTATAATGATGGCCTTGATTTTATTATATACTGGATCCATCTTTGACCAACCATTAGAAAAGCAACATCATAAGTTTCTGCCAAGATGAGAAATGAGTACTATCATATTCCTCTACTTGATTAATTTTCATCCTTTCATCTCCAGTCCATCTCACAATTTCTGATTTTGAGTATTCTTGACTTTTTAATCTTTGGTTGGGTATAAGAAGTAATATCTCCTTTTTGCACAGGTTATCCCTTTTTAGTATGTAGGTCCCTGCCAGAAATATTTTAACAACAAAATATTCTAACTTATCAACTTATAACAGGTGGACTGTGGCCTGACTACAATGATGGAAGCTGGCCAACATATTCCTCTCAATCTAATTTTGATCCAGAAAAGGTATATTCCCCTAAGCTTAACTTGCAACAATTTCAGTGTTTAAATTGGTGGTCTGTTTGTTCTGAATAGGATTAATACTAATTATATGCTTCAGGTGCATAGGCCTCATAAGGCTTTGTCTCCAAATTTGTGTGATATGCTGTCGGTGTTTAGAGACCCGTAATCATTTGTTTCTTCGTTGTGTTTTGGCTTGGGAGTTGTGGAGCAAGTTATTCTCGTTGTCTGATATCTATTAGGTTTGTCCGGATAATTTGGGAAGCTTTTTGTCCACTAGTTTCAGAAGTTTTTAAAGTAATATTGCCAAGAAAGCTGCTTGGGATTGTGCTTGTTTTGCTTTCATATGGTGCATTTGGTTAGAAAGAAATGCTAGAATTCTTAGAAATCAAGCCCAGACTAGATTGCTATCATGGGATAGGGTTTTGTTTGTAGCTTCTCTTTGGTTAAAAGCATGGTTACTTTAGAGGGTTGGCCTTGTCTGATTTGTATGGGAATTGGGCAGCAGCTTTGTCTTGATAGTCTTTTTTCCCTTTTGAGTGTTCCTTGTCCTCTTCTTTTGTTCTCTGATTCTTTTCTATTAAAGCTCCTTTTTTTTCCTTTTTTTTTTTAAAAAAAAACTGGTGGTCATGCTATTGTCTAAATCATCGAATCATTATTAGTAAGTGAGGGAAAGGAGTTTGGATATAAGGAAGTGGATTAACCTTAAAGTAGAACTAGAAGTTTCTTGGAAGTTTTTAAACTGATTAATCTTTTATTAAGAAAGATAATAAACTATAGTGGCTGTTGAAATTTTTTATGTTCAACTAGTGCACTGGTAAAATATTTGCACCATGAGTGCATTTTTTTTTATACATGTTGTAACTTGGGGTCTTCTATTTAGTTTGAAACGTTGATTCTTCATTCCTACATTCTCAAAATGCTAATAGTTTCATTTTCTTTGTAGATATCAACATTGTTAAAGGCTTTTGAGCTATATGGGCCACCATTAAATTGTGGTTCACCATCATCATGCAATGGTAGAATAGGGTCATTTTGGTTTCATGAGGTGGCCATTGAAAATTTCATAGTTGCTAACTTAACTTCAGATTAATATGGGACTAATGACTTTTCATCTGTGTTTTTGAGGCCACCATGACCGTACACATTGGCAGTGGTCTGCATCTTTATAACTACCTCTCTCTTACATGATTTAATTAGTACATTTGGTTTATCAAAGTTTTGCTATTCAGATGCTTATTTGATCCATCTCCAAAGCTGGTGCATTCTAATCTTTAATTTTGTAATTTTATTTACAGAGAAGTATGGTGCGTGCTCATTTCCAGTGATTCAACATGAGTACAGCTATTTCCTGAGAGCACTCATTTTATATTTCCAATACAATGTGAAGGTGAGTTCATAGTTCAAAGTATTTCTGTATGCACAACTTAATGTCTTGTTTCCATTGGCTCATAAAAGGATGAAATATGATCATAACTAACTGTGTCTTTTCTATAACCTACTATCATTTTCCTTTTCTTTTGCTGATTAAATGTTTCTAGGAAGCTAGTTCATTCTATGTGTTTATTTATTTTAAACTTTTTTTTGTTCCCACTGGTAAGTTTCTCCGTTGATTAGTGAATTAATCATCTTGTGGTCTTTTTGGACTTGATATATGTGAATATTGGGAATCTTTTTTTTTTTCAATGGTTTGCTTGAAGCTGTTGTATGGTTCAAGTATTAGTGAAACTCGTAGTGCTAGTCATTTTTTATAAATGAGAATTTTGCTACTTGTCATTACTCACTGCTGTTGTTCTTTGGTAATATACTTCATGTTAAAAGCTTGCTTACAGAAGTACCTTTTTTTGTGCAAACAGTATGTATTCTTGGGAAAGATGCTCATCGAATGGGAGTAGGAAAAGCTAAAATTAAGCTTTTTGTGTTGCTCTTTCCATAAGGATGGAAGAGGCCATTATATTATTTTTGTCGTCTCTGGGATTTCCCTATGAGGATAACTAATTTCTGGTTTTGTAACTTGTTTTTCTGCCTCCTAATCATAACTAATCAGATTGCTTTTCTATGGATTCCTTGTTGTGCTATCGCAGGCCTTTAATTACCAGTTGAGGAGTTATCAGTCTTAATCTTATGTTATGTTGATTTTTTTATGCACTTTCTTCAAATATCATGCATGCTTTATTTCAAAGCTTGTTCTAATCATGGATCGGCTGCTAATTGTAATTTGAAAGCTTTTGATTGTCAATCTGACTGTTTACTAGCATAGACGTCAGTGATTACTCTGACTTCATTTTTCCATCATTTTTCCCAGGGTGTTCTAAATGATGTTGGGTATGTTCCTTCTAATACTAGTAAGTATCCCCTTGGTGGTATTATCTCTGCCATTGAGAATGCTTTCCATGCATCTCCTCTAATAGTTTGCAAAAATGGTTATGTGGAGGAACTTCGTGTATGCATCTCTAAGGGGTCAAAGGTTAGAGTTCTACTCCATTCTGTAGTATTCACAGCATATAGGAAACTAGAAGATATGAGCAAAGATTTGACTTGTCATTGCTCAAAGATATAAATTTTAAATTTTAGTTGTCATGGTGATTACTAATTAAGAGCCCATTAGTTTAGATTGTGGTGCAGTAGTGCAGTGGCGCCTAGTATTTCAGTTAGTGATAGTAATCTTGAAGTTTTCTAGTAAGATGTAAACTAATATTGCTGAAAGACCACATAATAGTTGTTAGATATTCATGTGGGGTGGCAGAAAAAATAGAAAGACTCATGTGAGACCTTTTATAGCATGGTGCTAGTGATTTTTACAGAGAGAGAGAGAGAGAATTATGAAGCCATACTCTACAATGAGGCAAGCACATCTATTTATATTAAAAATTAGGGTTACAATAAGAACACAATAGCCCAATCAACAGATGGAATTGCTACCTGTAAAAGAAAGTATGCATATATTTTGGAGGAGACATGGATGATAAATTGTAAACCTATAGATTATCCAGTGGATCCTAATGTTAAGCTTCTACTAGAGCAAGGGTAGTTGTACTCACCCAGAAACATATTATAGACTAGTTGGAAAACTAAACTATATCACAGTCACTAGACTTGACATTTCCTTTGCAGTCAATGTTGTTAGTCAATTTTTGAGTTGTCTTCGTAATGATCAATGGGATACAATCATCCTGATATGTGATGCAGCCCGAAAATTTACATATTTTATAGGTTTGGATGAGTGGGATAGTAAGGAGATAAGATGGGTAATAGGTGTGAAATTGTTAGTGAATAGGTAGTTTAAGTGATAAGCCTATGATTAGATAAGTGATAAGTTTATGTAGAATAAGTGATAAGTCTAAATAGGTCAATAAATTATAGACCTATTAGGATTCTATTTCATGTACATATTTTCAATATAAATACGTATGTGTGGCTCATTTTTTAGTACAAGTTCATAATATCTTCTTTTTCTCCCTCTTAATATAGTATCTAGAGTCCTCTAAACCTTAGATATTTTTTCACTTACCAACCTAACCGAACAAAACTCATCTTTTCCTTCTTCTCCTTTCTTCTTTTGATGCTATGAATCACAGTGATTCTATCTAGTGTGATTTTCAGATTGCATGTTTGGCAGTAAGTATCCAGTGTCTAGATATAGTATCTGTGGTGGCTGGTAGTTATCAATTCTGGTGAAAAATTGGATCTATCAAGAAACACGTGTTCATTTCTGAGTGGTGCGTAAGGACCAAGCGCCGAGAATTCCTGTGACGCGTGGTGGTGCGTGAGGAACTTTTCGACGACACGCATCCTGCTGCAGCTTCTCTAGCAGTCGACACACCTCCTTGTGTGGTTGGATTTTTTGTCTAGAAAGTTTGCTATAGTTTTTCTATTTTTCTACAATTCTGGTGCTAATTTTTTTCTCATTTTTTGGTTGAATAATTTGTGATGGCTGACCCCACTTCTAATCTGAGTACCAAAAGCAAAAATCCAATCTCTGGGGATGAAGAAAAATTAGAATGCAAAATCTCTTTTCAGATCTGATCCCAACATCAGTTAAAATTATTGACCGAAAGTTGGATGCAAAAGGGCGATAGTATTTTGCTTGGAGAAGAGTTGCTAAATACTTCTGAGGGGATTGAAAAGGCAAATCACCTTACTTCAGATCCTCCTACAGACAACACCAAAATTAAATGGATGGCAGAAGATGGATGTTTATTTGGCCTCTTGTGTAATACCTTGGCAAGTGAAGTCAAGGATAATAATGTTCATTGCAAAACAGTCAAGGACTTGTTGACTTTCCTTGAGAGGCTGTACTTAGAAAAAGATAATCTACATCAGATATATAACTTATGTGTACCCTTGTTTCAGCCCAATGGAAAAGATAAAAATATTTCACAAATATGTTCTGATGTTAATCATCTTTTTGAACAGTGGAATGCTCTTATTCCTATCATTATGGATATTGAGGCGATGTGGACTCAACTGGAACAATTGGGAGCTCTGATGGCTTTACCCCCTGAACTTAACACTGCCCGTTAACAAATCCTGACTCGATTTGAACCACTCACACGGGTAAATGTGTTTTATCGTTCTTCGAAATGTCGGATGTGCTTTTTCAATTTACATCTCTTAGTGAGGCATAAACCTTGATTGGATCTGATACTAGAGGGGGGTCGTGGTAGTAGTAGAGGAGGAAGAAGAAAGGGACGTGATTCTAATAATGCCTACATCTGTCATTATTTCAAAGAATTTGGCCATATCAAGAGAAATTATCCTAAGTTAAAAAATTCACTACCTCGATTTGCACATACTGCAACTAGTACTCCTGCACCAAAGTCTGAGCCTACTCATGGAATAATCATATCTGAAGAGGAGTATATTCGATATCTTCAACTCCAAGCCTCGGCAGTCATCACCCTTCCAGTCCACTGTTACTATGGTTCAAACAGATAATCCTACTGCGTGTTTCTCCAGTTCCAATACTAGATGAATTATTGATTTAGGTGCTACTGATCATGTGATAGGTAATACATGTATATTGTCTTCTTTTCACAACTCCTCTGCCTCTCATGTTACTTTATAGGCCTACTAGTTCTATTGTTGGAAGTGGTACAGTTAATGTCACACCTAATATTTCTTTTTCCTATGTTTTATGTCTTTCTAAGTTCCCATTCAGTTTACTTTTTGTCAGCCAATTAGCACGTATCTATAATTGCGGCATTCTCTTTTTTATCCTAGTTATTGTGTTTTTCAGGATCTTTTGACAAAGATTTTTGATAGGGGATATAAATATAGCGGGTTGTATGTGCTTGATGAAAAAGTTCCTTAGCTAATTGATGCATCGCTACCCTTACTCTACATCAGTTATATTGTCACTTGGGTCATCCTTGTTTAGCATTTTTAAAGAAATTGTATCCTAATTTAAGTTCTGTTTCTACTTTGTATTGTGAGTCATGTCAGTTTGCTAAACAGCATCGCCAGTCTTATATTCCTCGAGTCAATAAACGAATTGCATCCCTTTTTGAGTTAGTACACGCAGATATTTCGGGCCCTTATCCTATTATTTCCAAATTTGATTATCATTATTTTGTTACTTTTGTTGATGACTATTTGAGAGTTACTTGGCTTTATTTGATGAAAAATCCATCAGAATTATTTGATATTTTTTGTGCCTTTCATGCCGAAATTAAAAATCAATTCCAAAGACTTATACACAACTTTTGAAACGATAATGCTAAAGAGTACTTTTCAATGTAATTTTCTTCTTATTTGTCGCAACACGGTATAATTCATCAGTTATCTTGTGCAGTTACTACATAACAAA
Source organism: Saraca asoca (assembly GCA_026873985.1). Lineage (NCBI taxonomy): Eukaryota > Viridiplantae > Streptophyta > Magnoliopsida > Fabales > Fabaceae > Saraca > Saraca asoca. Next base: position 12,476 of record JANHAO010000158.1, read on the forward strand.
ATGTAGTAGCTGAAAGAAAAAATTGTTACCTATTGGAGGTTGCTCGTGCTCTCTTGTTTCAAATGAAAGTGCCTAAGGTGTTTTGGGCAAATGTGGTTGCTATAGCCTGTTTTTTGATCAATTGTATGCCATCTTTGATTCTTGATGGGCAGATACCTTATTCTCTTTTGTTTCCTTCTCAAACATTGTTTCCTCTTACTCCACGTGTTTTTGGCTGCATATGTTTTGTTCAAGATCATTGTCTTCAAATTTCTAAGTTAGATCCTCAATCTTTGAAATGTGTTTGTTGGATATTCTTGAACTCAAAAGGGGTATCAATGTTATTCCATTGAGGTCTTATATTATTTCTTCTGATATTAATTTCTTTGAGTACACTCCATTTTTTGGATCTTCTAAGTATTTTTGCTCGGTGTCAAATTCTGAATTTGTTGATGAATATTTCCTTGTGCATTTCACTCCTCAGGATTCTCATGTCTCTTCCACTACAACTTGGACTTATCCCATTAAGTACATTTACTCTTGTAGAGTGCAGGTATCAAATGCAATTTGTCTTGCTACCATTACCGAGACATCAAGTAGAGCGCCTGTTACAGACATCCCATCAGCTTCATCTCCCCTGCCGATTTCTTCCTCACAAGATCCGTTTCCTGTGTCCTTTGATCTTGACTTGCCTATTGCTCAACAAAAAGGTATTTGTAGTTGCACTCAGAAAGGTACCCATAATCACCCTTGTCCGATTTCTTCCTTTGTGTCTTATTCATCTTTACTTGTCTCATTACAATACTTTATTGCCTTGTTGGATTCTATTATTGATCCTATGTTAGTTTTAGAAGCACTTTCTTATGATGGGTGGCAGGTTGCTATGGAGGAAGAAATGATGGCTCTTGAGGCCAATCAGACTTGGGATGTTTGTGACTTTATTGCATGGTAAGCAACCTATTAATTGTAAATGGGTGTTTACTATGAAAGTTAATCTAGATGGTTCTGTTGCTCGATTGAAAGCTTGCTAAGTGGTAAAGGGGTATGCTTAGACTTTTGGCATCGATTATTCCGAAACTTTTCTTCTTGTGGCTAAGATTACTTCTGTTTGTTTATTTATCTCTCTTGCTGCCTCTTAAAATTGGGTTCTTCACCAGCTTGATGTGAAAAATGCTTTTCCCTATGGTGATCTACTTGACAAAGTATATATCAAGCAACCACCTAGTTCTCTTGCTTAGGGGAAGTATGAAAAAGACAAAGTGTGTAGGTTGAAAAATTCTTTGTAGGGGTGGAAACAATCCCCTTGGGCCTGGTTTGGAATATTTAGTGATGTGGTCATGGAATTTGGGATGCAGAAAAATGATCATGATCATTCTTTTCTATGAACAATCAAATTCTAATTGTATTCTTCTGGCTGTCTATGTGGATGATTGTGATTATTGGCAGTGATAGTTTGAGTATTTCAAAATTGAAGACTTTTCTCCAAACCAAATTTCAGAGTAAGGACCTTTGAGCACTTCGTACTTTTTGGGTATTGAGATTGCTTGAAATAAGCAAGGAATTTTCTTGTTATAGAGAAAATACATGTTTGATCTTTTGAATGAAACAAGTTTGCTTGGGACCAAAGCCATGTGATACCCCTATGATTCAAAATGTTAAGCTTGGATTAGAAGATAGAGAATTACTAGAAGACCCAAAATAATATAGACGGTTGGTGGGAAAATTGAACTATTTTACTATCACCAAGCTTGACATTTCTTTCCCAGTTAGTGTAGTAAGCTAATTCATGAATTCTCCAAGAACTTCTCATTAGGATGCAATTATTCACATATTAAAATATTTGAAGAAAGCACCTAGTGCTTGGAATCTTATACAAAATTCATGGCCATTGTCGAGTAGAAGGCTTTTTTGATGCAGACTGGGTAGGATGCCCTATGAACCAAAGATCTACTTTAGGATATTGTGTGTTTGTTGGTGGAAATCTTGTGTTCCAGAAAAGTAAGAAACAAGCTGTTGTATCTCGGTGAAGTGTAGAATCTGGATATCAAGCTATGGCTCATGTTATGTCTGAGTTTGTCTGGATTTCTTACCTTCTTCATCAACGTGGGATTAAGTCCTCTAGAGTATGTAGTCATGGTGTGATAATCGAGCTGCCACTCATATTGCTACAAATCTAGTTTTTCATGAGCGAACAAAGCATATAGAAGTTGATTGTCATTTTGTTAGGCAGAAACTCTAGGAAGGAGTAATAGATCTTAGGCATATTTGGGGATCAACTTGCTAACTTATTTACTAAGGCATTTTCGGGAGAATAGGTTGATGATATTTGTAATAAGTTGGGCATGTTTGATATCTATGCTCTAACTTGAGGGAGAGTGTTAGTGAATAGGTTAGTTAAAGTGATAAGCTTATGATTAGATAAGTGATAAGCCTATGTATAATAAGTGATAAGTCAATAAATTATAAATCTATTAGGACTCTATTTCATATATATATTTTCAATATAAATAATATGTTTGGCTCATTGTTGAGCATGGTTTCATAATATCTTCTCTCTCTCCCTCTTAACAGAAATAAAAGGGTAGTGGGCGGAGTCCACCTCCTTGAACAGAACCTAAAAACTCAGAATTTTGTTCCTAAAGAATTCAAAAAGTATTTCTAAAAGATGCACTGGAATTATATGTTTAAACTGTGATAAAATTACACAGGAAATTCCTATTTATAGACCCTCAAATGATTTTTGAATTGACTAGACACTTTTTAGACTAAATAAATGATTGTTTGACTACCTTCCAACTACTTTTGACTATACATTGTCCTATAAATGAAATTACTTTTTCAAGACTCTTTAATTAAGTACTCAACTACTATCTAACATCTAAAACACTTAATTGACAAATAAAAATCTAATATTATTATTCTTCATCAGTATGGCTCAACCAGAAATGAGGAAATAGAACATTACTTCAATTCTCTATTATTCCTTCTTCTAGTCAGAGGAATATAACCCTCTTTTATAAATTCATTCTTCCCACCCCATTGCCTAACTGTTATAACAACTATTAACTACTTCTTAACTTATCTTCTCTTATTAATATTGTAACAACAAGTGTTATTCCCATTTTATTTTATATCACATTCGAATAGTCAAATGCATCAAGAAGGCACCTTGTATGAAAACAAAGGAAGTACTGAAATTGTAGGATCATCGGTTGATAAACGTTCCACCTTAGGATAGTGTCCTTATTGGAGGAAATCAGATCTAATGGAAGAGTAAAAAGCAAGTTGTAGTTGCAACGTTGAGTGTAGAAGCTAAATATTGTGTTATGGTTCTAATGACTTGTAAATTGGTATGGTTGAAGCAGCTAGTCCAAGAGCTATAGTGTTGTGAAATAGGACCTATGAAACTCATTTGTGATAATCAAGTAGCTTTGCACATCACGTCCAATCCAATTTTTCATGAAAGAATCAAACATGTAGAAATTGACTATCATTCTATTCGAGAAAAGGTTTAGTTAAGAGACATTGTGGCTTCCTTCACCAATTCTAATAATCAATTGCCAAACTTCTTTACTAAGTCTCATCGAGGTCCAATGGCTAATTATATTTGTGACAAGCTTGGTGCATATGACATATATGCTCCAGCTTGAGGGAGAGTGTAGAATTATGTAAATAAAATAGGAGGTTATTTATTTTAAGTAGGAAACTATTTAGTAATTATCTATTCTTTATTAGATTAGGTATTAGAGTTTTATTTGTTATTTATGATTTTTATTATAAATGCATAATCTGTGGCTGAGGTTTTCTCTCAAGTCATTCATCAATTCAAGTCCAAGAATGTTGCTCAAGTTGCTAAATGGTTGTGGCACTTTCCTATGGAAACGGATTCTTTATGGCGTAAGATGATTAAGAGTACGTATGATCATCATCCATGTGGGTAGGATGCATTGGCTAGGAATAGTGCGACTCATAGAATTCTTGGGAAATTCATCTCTTAGATTTATTCTTCTTTCCTTCCCTTGGTTCAAATTTCTGTAGGGGATAGAAATTGTTTTTGGTGTCGGGATGATCCTTGGTTGGGAAAGCCTGTATTTTTTGTTTGTTTTCTAAGTCTTTTTCGTCTTTCCTTATTCCATAATATTGTCATTTCTTCTTTTGTTCAATCTGATATTACTGTCTATTGGAATTTTAATTTTAGATGAAATCTTAATGAAAGAAAGACTTCTAAATTGTTGATTCTTTTGATTTGTTGGATTCTTTTCATTTATCTCATAATCCAGGTACACATATTTGAACTCTAGATTCCGTTGTTGTGTTCACATGTTCGAAAACCTTTCCAATCTTACTTGACCTTTTTTTTAATTCTTTTTGGAAGATTAAGGCTCCTTCTAAAGTTATATTTGTTTGGATTGTTGTTTTGAATAAGATCAATATTGTTAGAAAGTAATATTAGTAATTAGGTTATATTATGGGCTTGGGGTATTTTATGGGCTTACTTGTAGTGCCCTCAAAGTTAGTAGTGTCCTCAACGTTAAGGGTAGGAGTTATATATAAATAGAACACTAGGGTTAAGTCTTATGTAATTGAGCCATCTTATTTGTTTCAATAATGTATTAGTGTTTTCTCTCCCAACTCTCTCTAGCTTCTGTACTTCTCCCTTTTAAACATTATTTTCTCAACATAGTATCAGAGCAGTATCACCAACTTTGAGGCCTGTTAGTCATCACACTTCCTGCAAAAGGTTGAGTGATGAAGAACAATAATTTTAGATTTTTATTTATCAATTAAGTGTTTTAGATGTTAGGTAGCAGTTGAGTACTTGATTAAAGAGTCTTGAAAAAGTAATTCATCACTAGGACCATGTTGCAGTCAATAGTAGTTAGGAGGTAGCCAAACAATCATTTATTTAGTCCAGAAAGTGTCTAGTCAGTTCAAGCATCATTTGGAGGTCTACAAACAGGGATTTCCTATGTAATTTCAACAGTTTAAAAATGTAATTCTAGTGCATCTTTCAGAAATACTTTTTGAATTCTTTAGGAACAGAATTCTAAGTTTTCAGGTTCTGTCCAAGGAGGTGGACTCCTCCCACTACCCTTTTATTTCACACCTATTACCCATCCTATCTCCTTACAATCCCACTAATCCAAACCTATAAAACACGTAAATTTTCAGGCTGCATCAGTAAGTTGCCGATGTCAATTTTTAGGTTTGTTTATTTCTTAGTTACTCTTTTTGGTGAATAGAACAAATAAAACTTTGTTCATCACTTCCTTATTTGTTCCCTTACGTTTTTCCCTTGTCCTTGTTTTATTTATTTTCAATTCCATTCTTGTTTCTGGTCTCTCTTTATCCAAAGATTAGCATGGTGGTTTGCAGCTAGAGGAGGTGGTGCTTGCCATCCGGCGACGTTACAGGAGGTCTGACAAAGCGTGGTGAAACTCCGGTGGTACTAAAGGGCTGCCTTGTTCTCTCTATTCTTGGTGCTTTTGAGCAACCCATGAGTGGGTTGCATGTAGGTGGTATGGAGACCTTTAATGCTAGTTTCCGGGTGGATAGAGGGGACGTTTGCCAACGGTTCTGTATGACTGGGTGGTTCACTACCAGCTATGGGTTTTTTAGTGATATTCGTGGCTGGCGGCTATTCTTCGGTGTCAGAAAGCTGTTGAGTTTTGGCTATGGGCCATGCACAAATTGATGGATTATAGTGGGCTTTGTAATGATTTGGTAGATTTAGGTTACAAGCCAAGTATTATTGCATCTTTATTCATAGTTTCTTGGCTGTTTGGCATGGAAAGGTGTGGCTCCAGTTTGTTTGGCTCTGCAAGTCAGGTTATGATGTCCAAAGCAGTTCATGCTGGCTTGTCTCCTTCAAACCAGTAGTTTTGGCAATTCTTTTGTGGAGGCTGGTGGTGTTGTTGAAAACTGACTCTGTTTGAGGCTGGTGGGTAATTCTTTTGGGATTGTTTAGCCGTAGTGTGAGAACTATGGCAGAAGAATTTGTGGATTCCAGTGGCGTTGTTGGGTATTTTCGCTTTCAAGTAGGCTTTTTCTTGCTTTGATGTGTTGAAGTTGTAGGGCAGTTTGCCTTATTTGTGGGGGTTGGCTGCAACTAGCACAATTTGGGAGCAATTCGGTTTGTGGTAGTGCTGGTGGTGTGAATGAAACCAAGGGTGTTGCAGTTTATTTTGCCGTATTCCAGCCATAGGTGTTGGTGATTTTGAGTATCGGCTAGCTAGTTGAGATAGCAACTCAGGGGAAGCTAGCAGAAGACTTCTGGAAGTTGTGTTATTTGTGCCAATGAGAACAATTGGAAGAAGGTCGAAGGAGCAACTAGGGTTAATTGATTGAAGACTTCTAGAAGTTGTATCTATCAAGGTTTTGGCATTGTTGTTGGGGGAGTTATTCGCATGTTGTGTTTGTTGTAAGCCGTTCTTAGAGTTTAAAATTCAAGTTTTCTTTATAGTTATTTTTATTGCATTTATTTTTTAGAGTTAAAATTTATGCAACAAGCTTAAGCTTTGTAAGCTTTAGCTTGAGAGGGAGTGTTAGAAAGTAATATTAGTAATTAGGTTATATTATGGGCTTAGATTATTTTATGGGCTTACTTGTAGTGCACCATAAGAGCTCTATATAAATAGAGCACTAGGGTTAAGTCTTGTGTAATTTAGCCACCTTATTTGTTTCAATAATATATTGAAGTTTTCTCTCCCAACTCTCTCTAACTTCTCTACTTCTTCTCCCTCCTAAACACTAATTATTTTCTCAACAAATACTAATGATATGTCATAGGTGCGCAGACCTCAGCTTTTTCTCCAGATATATGTATATTATGTTCTGAAAATTCTGAGACAAATAATCGTTTGTTTTTGCATTTTAAGATGGCTTGGTAGTTACGGAAAAAACTTTTTTCCTGGTTTGGGTTTGCATGGGTTTGGCCAGCTACTTTGGATAGTTTCTTTTCTACTAGATATTGTGCTTTTGGGAGGAATAAGGAAAAAAGTGCTCTATGGGAAGTTGCAAGATTTGCTGTCTTATGGTGTTTATGGTTGGAAAGGAATTCTAGATTTTTAAATGTTGGTGTGGGATACAATTTTGTTTATCACTTGACTTTGGCTTAAAGTTCATGGTTTTTTTTTTGAGAGATGAACTTGATAGATATGCAAAGGAACTAGAAGTCTATTTTAAATCTTTTATAGGATGGTTTCCTTGGTGTTTTATTGTATTTTTTAGTTTTCCTCCCGTCTGAGGATTTCTAATCCATTTTTTTTTTTTGTATTTTCTCCCTTTAATAATATTTATTTTTCTATAAAAAAATGGCTGAGATATTCTGAAAGGAGGGACAAAAAGGGATAAAATGTGAATTGATCACATTTGGCTGTTCAAACTACTTTCCTCTCATAAAACAGAAAGTGTTGAATAGGTATTATTATCTTTCAGAAAATAAAGGAAAAACCAGAATTGTTGAATAAGTTTTCGGCATTTACCAGTCAATGACTGTGTCCAAGTATCTTAGAGTATGGTTTGCATGGTTTTTGACTGCTAGTTATCATGCTTGCTCATTGTAAAGTTACTGATTCCCTAGGTGAGTTGGTGTTTATTGACAACTAATTGATTGTAAATACCTCTTAATCTGTGTATAAATATAATTCAAGGCTGAAGCAAATTGCTCAAGCCTTCACAAATATTCTTTTTCTTATGTATTATTCTCTAATTTAAGTGTTCACATAGTGTTTTACTGCAGGTTACGATGCTTGCTCATTGTCTTCATCTAAAGTATTGTCTATCTTATTACAGCTATGAGATTGTGCAGTTGGGTCCAGCAGTAAAATTGATATGGCTACTTCTAAAGCATGATGTCCCAAATACATCAGCCCGCTGCCAGCACATGTATCGTTAGGTGAGTTTGCTACTGTTTCAACTTTGCGCCAGTATAATTACAATGTTGTTTGGATTGCACTTGGCCTAAAGCTTATACAGCAACGCAGTTTGCCAAATGTTATATAGTGTTGTCAATTACTTGTGACTGGTTTCTTTCTCTATAAAAAAACTTGTGACTGTTACTGGTCTGCAGTATGGTCTAGTTAACTATTAATGAAAACAAATGTTTGAAAATTTGTGAAAGCCCAACTAGATCGAAAATTTGTGAAAGCCCTGCTGATCTAGCTGGTTAACAGAAAACAGGTTGACCTGACGCCATTTTTAGTACAATAATGAATGTGTTTCTCATAGCTTAAAAGAAAGGGCCAAATTTTGATCATGAATTTTGTGAGGAGTGATTAACTAAAAGTAAATCTTAGTTACAATTCTTTTATATATATATATATTTATATTTCTAATCTAATACATATAATTTGTGTAATTAAGCTAATACCGTTACTTTCAGTCCATTACTTGCGTAACATATGGATGGTTTTTAAATGTGTCAAAATAGACTTGAAACTCTTCACCACGCTCAATATGTGCTACATGTTGTATTCATGATCATGAATTTGGAGAGAAAATGTGTCAAGAAGCTAAATGATTGTGCAAGGCTTGAGTTAATTGTCTTTTCAAATGTCTCAGTCAAGCTTTATATATAAGGAGAAACTTACAAAGTTTTACAGCTGGAGATCAACTTAAACCCATAAAATCAATGGAATACATTCCTTAATAAATAGCATGCAATCAACAATATTGAAAACCATATCTCCAATATTCAACACACAAACCGAAATATTCAACACTTCCCCTCAAGCTAAAGCTTACCTAACCTTGAGCTTTTTGCATAAACAGAACTATTTAAATTAAAAATTAAACAAATAAAGAAGAATTAAGAAAATAATCTACAAAAAACTTGATGGACTCTTCACAAACAACATGCAACAGCTTCATTGCCATATCACCAACAAGCATTCAAACAACAATGTGGTTGTTGCCAGAATGAGGCAAGACCTTGGAAGAGTTAAAGACTTTGCTGGATTGACACACAGCAGAGTGGTGGATGCCAGAGTGATGCATGATGCCAAAAATCAAAGAATCTGCTGGATTGCCACGAAATTTCAGCAGGAGTCACATTCGGTGGAGAAAATTGAATCGTTAGAATGAAGCACAGTGGAGAAAACAAAAATAGGCATGTTGAAATGAAGCACAATGGAGAAAACACAAAATAGGCACACATGAATGAAGCAAGGCGGTAAAATCAAGAGTCAGAGTGATGCAGGACGGTAAAGTATGAGACAACACTAGAGACATTGAAATTGAAGTTGCACAGAGCAGAACAAAACTTTAGAAGCAGCTAGGATATAGAGCAAAAGATGAAAGTGATCTAGATTTTAATTGGACCTCAAGTTGAGATTGGGTAGCAGAACCGAAAAACCCAAAGGCAAAAGGAGTTACAGTGCACTGGAGGCAAGAAGGACTGCAGTTGCTTCGCACCAAAATGCTTTGAAAGATTTCAAGATTATGACAGTTGAGCTATTGCAGTAGGCCCTTTCCTTCAGGATTTGCTAAAGCAGGAATGGTTTTTTTGAGGGAAGGAGACTCAATGATGCATAATGTAAGGGAGGAAGAGGGGTGAATTGGGAATAAGAAATAAGAAAACGTAGGTCTGAATATTAACAACAAAGAAAATATTGTGAATTTAAACTAAAATAAAAGATGCCTAGGCCCCACCATTTCAAAGGGGATTTTTAGAAAGAAATATTAGTAATTAGGTTATACTATGTGCTTAGGTTTTGTTATGAGCTTGCTTGTAGTGCACCTAAAGTTCAGGATATTAAAAGTCTGTGTTTCTTAGAGCTCTATACAAATAGAAAATTAGGGTTAAGTCTTATGTAGAATTCAGCTATTATCATTCAATTATAATATTATCAGTGTTCTCTCCCAAATTCTCTCTGGTCTCTTACTATTTCTTCCCCCTCCTAAGCCCTAATTATGTTCTCAACATGGAATCATAGTGGTATTATCCACTTTGAAGCCTGATGGTATCACACTTCTGGCAATTACGGGAAAAGTTGGGTTGCCATTGTAGCAGATAATTTTAGGTTTGGTTGCCATTGTAGTAGATAATTTTAGGTTTGGTAAGTTTGCTCTCCCGCAATCAGAAGAGATGGTGACCGGTCTGACGGTTTCTGACAAGGCTTTGGTGAGGGTGGAGAGAGAGGGCAGCAGTGTGCTCTTCTTTGTTTTTTGCGGTATTAGAGCAATCCAGAGGTGGTTGCTGGTTGATGGTGCTGCAAACAGAATTGGTGGCAGTTGTGGGTGAATAGCAGTGAATTCTGGTGGTGGTTCTTGCCGGGGCTCTGACAAACTGAAAATGGGTGCTATTTTTCTTTTTCAGCTCATTTTGTGGTTGATTTTGACACTTTTTTGTGCGATTTTGGTTGGTTTCTCTCTAGGTTGTGAAGCTTTGAGTGATTTAAGCACTGGGTTGTGTGCTGTTTTTTTTTTTTTTTTTTAATTGTTATGGCTACAACTTGCGATTCTGATTGAAGTTGGCTCTAGTTGTCTTCTTTAATTTAGTTTGGCTTGATTTTGGGCTGTTTGGCAATGGGTTTGCATGATCTTGTGCAATAAATGGCTTTAGGTGCTGTGGTTTTGGGTTTTCTGGTGGTTTGGAGGACTGTTTGGTGGTGATTGTATGTTTTTGGTCTAATAAATTTGGTTCAACCTGATTTGGTGTTTTTCAAAGATTTGTGACATAGTTTTGGTGTGGGACAATATAAGTTTCTTCTATTTTGCTGCTGTGTTGATTTGCTGGAATGGATTATTACTACTTTAGTTTATTATCGGTGCTTTGGTGATTTTGAGAACTCATATTTGCTTGTGTGATCATTGGTAGTTCTTGGGTTTGACTATGATTTTGTTTTGGTCTACAATGGGTGCTTGATTGTGGACGTTTGAGGCTGTTTGGCATAATTTGGTGTCGTTCTTTTTGTGTAAGTTGGATGTTTTCAATTTGGCAGAATTTGATGTTGTTTTGATGCAAATTTTCTGTATTCTTGGAGTTGGCTGGAATGAATACAACTTGGGAGCAACATGGTTTGGGGTAGTATTGGTGTTTTTGGCTAGGAAGTTGAGAAGACTTCTAGAAGCTGTGTCCAACCATAAGTGTTGGTGTTTTTGGCTAGGAAGTTGAAAACTCTTAAAGCTGTGTTGTTTTTGGCTAGGAAGCCGAGGGAGCAGTTCAGGGAAGCAAGCAAGAGACTTTTAGAAATTGTGTCGTTTTGTGCCAAAGACTTAGGGAACTTTCATTTGGAACAACATAGCACTCACCTCCATTATGTGATGTTCATTTCTTTCAGGAACTCCATTTTATTGTGGAGTAACTACCTGTGAGGACCAAGTAAAAATACTGTGCTGTGTCAAATAGGAGGAAAATGAAGTAGAAAAATATTCTTTAGCATTGTCACTACAAATTGTGTGAATGGATGTGCTACATAATCTTAGCTTCAAAGGCACAAGAAATAGAAAATAATTCTGAGTGATTTTTTATTTGGTAAAACATGGTAACTTGAATAATTGTCTACAAAGGTAAGAAAGTATCAAAAACCAGACTTAGAAGTGACAGGACATGGACATCAAACTTTGGAATGAACTAAACCTGAAAGGGAAGCAACCTATTGATTGGCTTGAGACACATGAGAGAGCTATGATGTTGTTTAGGAAACTAACGCAGCTCACAACTTAATTGAGAGACAGAACTTCAATTAGGACACTTCTTTAAAGACGCCAAGGTAGGATGATCCAATTGACAGTGCAGCTAAGACCAAGTCAACATGGCAACAATAGCAATCGGCCTTGGTATTTTCTTATTGTTGAGAAAATAATTAGGGTTTTAGGAAGAAGAAGAAGTAGAGAGAAGCTAGAGAGAGTTTGGAGGGAACACGAATAATATAATTGAATAACTAAGACTGTTGAATTCATTAAAAAACTTAACCCTACTCTTTTATTTATATAGAGTCTATACAAGAGGTAGAGTTCTAATAAAACTCAAGAACTTATTAACTTATCTAAACTTATGACTTATCTCTAATATTATAGTTAACTAAATTACCTAATGATTTATTAGTCGTATATTCTATATCTATTTCGTAACACTCACCCTCAAGTTGAAACTTCTAAAGCTTAAGCTTGTTAAATTAATTTGAACTTTCAAAAATAGAATGTAATAAAAAAGTAACAATAAAGAAGACTTGACAAACTTCAAACTGTACAAACAACTTGCAACAAACATAGCACATGAACAATTCCCCTTGAACCAAACACTTACAAACCCCAAAAACAATATCAAATACTCGATAGATACAACTTCTAGAAGTCTTCAACTACCCCTGATTGCTTCCTCAACCTTCTTCCAGTTGTTCTTCTCGACACAAACGACACAGCTTCTACAAGTCTTCTGCTAGCTTCCCCTAAGTTGCTTCTTCAACTTCTTAACTAGTCCTCAAAATCACTAACACCTATGGTTGGAATTACGCCAAAACCACCAATACTACCACAAACCATGTTGCTCCCAAGTTATATTCATTGAAGCCAATTCCAAGACATTAAAGCAAGTCATACAATCAAATTAGTGGTCTAAACTAAGATTATCGAATTGTGAATCATATCGCGAATTTATTGATTAATTTTTTGACTTGTGAATCGAAGCGAACCGTGAATTGGTAAGATTCATAAAGCAATATGAAAATAGCATGTTTTATGCTATATATAATAAAATGTAAACATAGATGACAAATTTAAGCTAAGAAATATAATACTTCAGTAATATATATCATAAACTCAAAATTATAAATATGGAGTTTCACAAGGGTTAAATCATATAGATTCAAAACAAACTTAATATATCATAATTCATAAACAAATAACATAATAATGAAGCACTCAAGCATTCAAACTTCATCATCTTTGCCTTCTTCAATTTCATCATCATCAATGGGGTTTCAAGGTAAAAAAATAGGATTTTAGAAGATGGGTGAGGGTAAAAGTGAAGGGGCATGTGAGATAGTTAAGTTTTAAAGTAAAATAAATAAATAAACAAATTGAAAACAGGCCCTTCAAGGGCCTAGAAATGGATTGACTCAATTCTACATCCCGTAAGGAGAAGCAGGAGTTGGTGCGCAAGAAACAAGGGAGGCTAAATCGTCCTCTGCTTCAACAAATCGTAAGAAACTGCACGGTTTCTCTGATTCTAGCATGATTTTGGCACAATTCAAGGGTACGAACAATTCCGTTCAAGATTCAACACGTTTTCGCTTGGAATTGACTGGAATCACATGATTTGAACTAGAATCGTACAATTCCAACTTCCGTGGTCCAAACCATTTCATATTGAGGATAACCTCACTAAATTATACTTGTTTAAACACAAGTCACGCTAAACAGTGCTCCAAATCACATGAAGGCACCAAAATTTGCTAAACAGCACCAAAATTCGCTAAACAATGTTTCAAATCATATGAAACAACAAAATTCGCTGAACACATAGCAACATAACTTTATTCGCAACAAAGTTGCAATGCCTAGAGTAACACTCAACACCTTTCCAACACTGAAACCATTGTCGTTGGAACATTGCCGGAAAAACTACTTCTTGTAGCATCTCACCAAATTCATCTTCACCAGCCCACAACAGAACACTAGTGGACCAAAGAATAAATGCAGTAAATCACAAAGAAATCATGAAAGTTGGAGCAAAAATTACTCCCATCCCACCTAAACAGCAACACTGATTTGGTTTAGATTCTTACATTTGCCAAACGTTACCAACAATCAACAAGACCAACTAAAACGCAGCAAGCATCTAAAGAGAAGTTCCTTAATAAGCTCAAATCAAGCTTCAAAAGTATTTGCCTAGCACCAAACGAGCCAAATCAAGCTCTAAACAAGATCAAATCAACCCGAATAGCCAAATAAGAACTAATCAAACCTGGACTCATATCTAACTCGCCCAACTCAGAAGTAACTTGACCAGCCTCAATCGTAACTCATCTTGACTGAATAATAACTAAGTGTTGACTTCTTTTGACTCAATGACAATTCATTACTGAACTGTTCTACTCAGTACCAACTCACCTTATCCTTGATTTTCCCCAGAAATCCCTGGGTCTCTATCCTATTACACCTACTTCACCAAATTGCATCAAACAGCCAATGGGTCTAGATGAAATTCATCCAAAATCACTTAATCACAATCTAAGAAAGATTCAACCAAAATCCTCAGAAAAGATGCTGAAAGACAAGCCAAAAACAAGAATCAAAGTCTGATTCAAACCCCCAATGAATCTCTGGTCACTGCAGTCCACTGGCAACTACTATATTCACCAGAAAACCCATCATTGTCAACAAACTTTGCTGGAAAAGACAGGATCAGTAGCGCTTACCAACTCCAAACATCCAACACCCAATATCATAGAAAACTTGTCAGAGAATTCACAGAAGAGAAAAGAAAAAAACTAACAAAAAGGATGAATCAAAAACTGATGTAGCACTGCTGGTCATTGGCAGTGTGGGTACTCCCAGAACTATAGCAACCGGCCTTCAACAAATGCAACCACTCTCTGGACCGCTTTCAAAACAAAAATTGTAGACGCCATCCTCCATGGTTTTTCCTTTTTTTCTTATTTTTTTCCTCTATTTTCTTCCTCTCGCCGCTCCCCTCATTTTATTTTTTTCCTTCTGATTCCTGTTTCTCTATTTGTTTTTTTTTAATAAGTAATAACCCAAACAAATGATCACTAAAACTAAATAAATCTCTTTTTTCATCCTTTCCTTCACCAAAACTGAATCAACAAAAAAAATAAAAAATAAATAAACCTAAAAATCTACTGGAAAAGCAACTTAACTCTTTTTTTCCCCCTTTTACGAAATCAAATAACTCAATAACCAAAAAATAAATAAATAAATAAGCTAAACTTAAATTCTACATTGGCAGTATAACCTCTTTGAGGTTGTTGGAAGCAGTGAAACTCATAGGGTCTCAAGGCAGATAATATTGCTTTAACACCATGTTGAGAAAATAATTAAGGTTTCAGGAAGGAGTAGAGAGAGGTTAGAAAGAGTTTGGAAAGAATACAAATAATATAATTAAGTAAATAAGACTGCTAAATTCATTGAAAAACTTAATTTTATTCCTCTATTTATATAAAGCCTATACAAGAAGCAGAATTCTAATAAAACTTTAAAGCTTATCAACTTATCTAAACTTATAATTTATCTTTAGTATTATAGTGTAATTAAATTAGCTAATAGCTTATTAGTCATATATTCTATCTCTTTCCTAGCACTTATCAAGCACACACACAACCCTTCATATTCATAGCCCTTACCAAAATTCTTGGTAAAAAAATCTTGAACCACAAATGGTCAAGGAAGAGAAAAACACCATATTATGGGCATTTGATATCTAAGAGTAAGTTAACAGAATTTTGGATGACACAAGAGACAAAGCCATTGTTGAAGTAGGATTCATAGTTGCACTTCCAACAAAAGCAATAGACCCATTGGCTAAAGTAACATGAGGTGTAGTAGATAAGGCTTGAAAAAAAGATAGAATACCTGTGTTCCCCATCATGTGTTGAGTCGTACCTGAATCAATGAGCCATTTGTAATTGGAAGTGATAACCTGTTTTGACCATATTGGCAATAGAAGATAGTTGACATTGTGTGAATGACAGCTGTTGGGAGGCCTGAAATTGAGTATATTGAGTAAATTCATCACTAGACATGACCACCATTCAAGTATTATTAAATTCTTGTCCAGAATCATGTGTAGCTTCATGTGCTTATTATTCTAAAATTTTTGAATTTGGATCCATAAATAAAAACTTCAATGAAAGGATCAGCAGCCTTGAGATATGTTACGAAGTTCTTCTAAAGTCTGTCACATAATCATGTACTCCATTCATCCTCCTCTCATATTTTGAGCTGCATGACAAATTTGCTGATGATCTTATTGTCTTATCTTGAATGTCTTTTATTGTAATGTTATTTTAAAAATAAATAAATCCACCTTGTGCTTTCACCTACTAAGTAGGGAATGTAGAGTGTCGTTTTTTTCTTTTCAACCAAATTGTTATGCTTAGTGATTTGTGGTTGCAATTGAGATGACATGTTACAGAATTGCCAAACTCATTTGTTGGATGATATATGGTTTTCTATTAGTCATGTTTTTAACAAATCATCATTTAAGTACTAAAATCAGCAATTTGTCATGGTCATCATCCTGATCAGGCATATAGATCTCATAACTATTTCATAAAGAAAAAAAAAAGAAGGAAAAAGGGAGCAAATATCATTAGGTGGTTATATTCAATTAATCATAATGATTTGTGTAGTTTTTGCAGCAGATTATTGTTGAATTTAAGAGTTTTCCTTTGCCAAAGGAAATATGTTTTCCTTTATGGATATATATATATATATATATATGTGTGTGTGTGTGTGTGTGTATACATTTTATTTCTTTCTTCATATTTCTTCGTGTTACTGATATATACCTCCACAGCACTGGAAAAAGCTCTCAGTATTGTAGCATTGTATAGCAAACTGGTTGATAGAATTCACCATACCTTGTTTGTTGTTTATTGTGTCATTTGCTGTCAGATATGTAGAGTTTCAGAACAACATTTACAAGTGACTAAGTCTTCCATATTTCTTCTCAAGTGCATTCTGTTCATGCACTCCTAGTATTTGTTTTTACAAAAATTCATTACATTTTTATAACTAACTAATTAACTAACTAACTAACTAACTAACTAACTAACTATATATATATATATATCTTCTTTCCCTTTTTCAATGGAGGAAAGATTTGATAGAGGTTAGGTGCTTTCAAAGTGTAGTGGCTGTCCCAATTCTTTGACTGGCTAAATGTATGTATAGATAGACATTGGTGGTCAAGTTTAGGTGGCCTAACCTATTTGTAATGAAGATTCATGGTTAACTTGAGCAGCACTTTGTTTGACCAATAAGTGGTATTATAATGCTATTTCATGGTTGTATTCATTATCGCTTATAGTTGATTTTACACATGGTTCATGTAGCTTCTCTAGGATTTTGTTCCTTTTGATTTGGTTTAGAAGATTAATATATCACTATATTGGATTAGAAGATTTTAGTGTAAATTCGTCCCTTTTTTTTGGTAATTCTATGAGGAGTTCAGAAGGTTAGTGTTTTTATCATTGGATCATTAAGATTTTGAAAGCAGTTATTGTTATTGCAGTTTGATCTAGAGTTTAAGCCTTCACTATATACCTTCATGATTAGATTTGGTCATATTATCGTGCTTCTTGTTGCTATAATTTTTTGATGTATAATTCAAATTCTTGACAACTTTTGTTAAAGAAATTTTGTAACCTTTTTAAACCAGATCTTGCACCTTTTCAAAAAGGTTTAAATATTTTTTTTGATATATAATCCTCTCTCCTTTTTTTTCCCCTTTATTCTCTCTCTATCGATTCCTTTCACTACCACTTTCTTTTTTCCAATTTCTTTCTTCTATCTCTCCTTTTATCCCTAAAACTTGATATTTAATAATTATATTAAAAAGTGTTGATATAATATTTGGATGATTAAGTAAGTTAACAAATTTAATCAAATTCAATTGAATGTGATCTATGTTTGTGAAGAGATGATGAAAATGAAAAAATTTTAAATATTATTTTGTGGATCTTATTTTTAGTACAAAATAATCGTCATATTTGAATTTTAAAAGTAAAAGTTTGTTAACTCTTATGATGAAAACATTTAAATAACAAGATAATTATTGTGTGGTTTGATCTTAAAGATGAAATTTATATATATAATAATATTTTTTAATAAAAATAATAATTTAACTTTATGTATCAAATAAGAGAAGGTATTTTCCCTTATATTGTTCAAACAAAAAATCAATTTATATTCTAGAAATGCATTTTCTTAGAAAAATCTTATCTATAAAATTTTATGTTCTATCGAAATAAATCAATACTTAAAATTTTAGCCAATTATTATAGAGAAAATCTTGTAAAAAATAATTGTGGATTTTTTCCTTTAATTTATAAAAAAATTGTAACTTTTTGTATAAAATTTATAATTTATTTAAGGAAGATTTTAATATATTATTAATTTGTTTGGATTACCACACTTCAGATATTTAAATGATAGTGGATCATTGTATAAATCATTTATTAAATGGATAGTTTGATTTATATTTTTGGCAACTTATTATATAATGTTTTAATTCTTAAAGGTTTAATATTAAATCTACCACAAGTTTTATATAAATTTAAGGAAAGCTCTTATTCATGTGCAGATGTGCTTAATTATGTGAGTTATTTAAAATTATGTCCCACCAACTCTTAATCAAATTTCATTTTTTAACTCAACTATTTAAAATCATACCAAATCATTATTTTTTTTGTCTTAATTAATCAAGATAAATAATTCATAATCATTTTGGTTTAATTAGTTAGTTATTAAATAATTTAAACACATTTATAAAATAAAAATTCATTTTTATTTATTTTATAATTATAATAAAATATTTATTTATTTCAATTATAAATAGAAAAATAATATTTCATGGTGTGACTAAGGTAAAGTCATGGCAATTATTTTATTTTAATTAGTTGGTATTTAAATAATTTGAGCATATTTATAAAATATAATATTAATTGCATTTAATTATAGTGAATTTAAAATTATTTTATAATTATAATGAAATATTGATATTTATATTAATTGTACATAAAAAATAATATTTATGTTATTTTGAATTTTTTTAATTTAGAGTTATTAAACAAACTAAAATATAAAGTTTATTAATAAAAAAAATAAAAAATTTTCATATATATATATGTATATATATATATATATTACTATAATCGATATTGAATTTATTTGTATTTAATTTTAGGAATTATAATTGACATTAATTTGTTGATTTAGTTGTGGTCAAAAATTAGAATGATAATTAATTTGATTAAGTTTTAGAATTAAAATAACAATTAATTTAATTGTGTGAGAAAATTAAGATGAATTAAATAAATTATATGTTATAAAAAACTTTTGGAATTATTGATTCTAACTTAGTGATACTATTAATTAATAAGTAAATGTTAAAAGATTATGATACCAGAATTTTGCAATTAGTAGCACATTCTATTGAAACTCTCAACTAGTGTGCCTATATCTTCAAAAAAAATTTAGGATGTGAAAGTTTTATCTTTTTTTAATAAAAATTATAATTATGTATGGATTTTGTCTATAATATATATATAATCAAAAGATTACAACTCCACCATATTTTTATATACTACTTACGACTTTTAGTGAAAAATATATATATTTCTTTACAAAATTTTATAAGACTACGTGGTTCTATGATTTTTTTTTTTTAATACCCAATAAAATAAAGAGATTTGTTCACGTTACCATTACATCATTCGACGTGATATGTAGGCTTTCAAAGTGCATATTCTGTAATGAAATTAGATGCAACCTTTGAAAACCTCAAGCAATTATAATAATAAATCAATAGTAGAGAATTTACCAAATTCTTGCACTGAAAGTTGTATGCATCCCCATCTGAAAGTTCCTTGTAACACCAAAAAATTTAAACCAAAAAACAAATTAAATTAGAATTTGTGTAATAAAAAATTGATCCAACTATGCAAGAAAATAATTTTATATTAATAATAAATCATCCAAGTGATACATACAAGCAAAAGTTTAAATCCCAACTTGATTGAATTTCATTATATCAAAATTTCAATAAAACTACAATAAGAAATAAAAACTCAATATATATATATATATATATATATATATATGAAACAAAGCTAGACGCATGTATGTATTTCTTTCACTATTTTTGCACATTGAGAAAGATGTTGCCTTGCATGATTTATATGGGCTATTCTTTGTCATTTTTAGGGTAATATAAAAAATAGAAGTGAGCAACTAGCATTTATTTATTTATTGATTGATGAATGGAAAAGTAAATTATTAGGTGTATTTTAGCAGTGAGAGGTGGAATAGTATGTTGAAAGTTTTGATTTTAAATCTCCTCATCGTCCATCTATAAAAAAAAAAAAAAAAAAAAAAGTGAACTAGCATTTATTTTTAATATGTTAGTGCGTGAATTCTTGCATATGCTTTAAATGGTTTTTATTTTACTCAATCCACTTTCAAGAGTCACTTAATTCACACATAAAATAAATTTTTTTGCGAATCTGAAAGTAAGTTCTTTAGAAAATTCTCAAAGTTGTATTTTTAATTTAATTTTATGCCAGCCAAGTAACGTTTTAAATTATGTGTATTAGGCCAATTGAAAAATGAGTATATCATTAAATAATTTATTTATGCTAGGCTAATTGGAAAAGGAGTACATCATTAAATAATTAAAGAAGAGAAAATATATTAATGTGTTATGAAAAATGATGTATTCTGATTATTAATTTAGTACATACGATTAAATGCATTCATTACAATAAAGAATTTCTATGCTTGTGTGTATCATAAATTTTTATTTACGAACATGACAAAGGAGCTTGCTTCTTTCCTATCCCGGACTTTAACTTAACAGGGGCCATAAGAATATTAAATTTATACAAATTCGTTAAATTTAGTGAATATTAAACTGTTTGGACAGATCTAGAAAAAGGATTATTGACAAAACTTATTAACCACTCACCATGTTATCATTGTGAGTTCAACCGCCAATGGAGTCCATGGTATCCAAAGCAGGTGTTTGACTCATAAGAACAAGACTAACCAAAGATGAATATAAATTTATTAATCATTTTACTTATTCAATCTTTACTCTGTTCACCCCTTATGCTATCATGGTTATAACTGACAACGCACCCACACCATGTTAGTTACAAAATTACAATCATTACATTTTTATTATTATTATTTTATATTTTTTTTTTCACTAAATTCCAATAAGGAATGATTGGATATTTATACATTCCCTAAAATAAATCTCACACTGGTGCTTTTTCCTTTTACAAAATAAACACACTCACAAACAAGCCATGAAGGAATCTTCAGCATTTCTTATCTTCATAATCACTTTCCACGCTTCTCAATTCCTTGTAAGTCCACAATCAGACTCATGCAGCTGCAATCTAAATCTAAAAGTTCCAATCCCTTTTGATACAACCAATCTTCAGTGCCTCTCTGTTTGGGATGCTCAAAGTTTCATCCTCAGAGTAAGTTTTCAATCTTCAATAGATCTGTTTTCATGGTTTCGGATTACGGAACACAGTTGTAGTATTGCTCTCCATCGCAATTTTAAATTGTAGTTGTATTTGATTATACTGTGTTTTATAATATTTATATTTTTTTATACTTATCTATAATTACTATAAAAATAATCTACGTGTAATTGTGATCGTGATCTTAGTTTAAAATATATTCGTAATGTTGCGGTTATGATTTTAAATTACAGTAATAATTATATTAAAATTAAATTTTTTTTGAATAAATACAATTATTGTATTTCAAAATTATAAAAATTCATGATTATGAAATGCAAACCATGATTACCATAATACTAACTTCAACAACGATAATTTATTAAAATTATTATGCATTACAATAATCGTATTTTATATGATCGCAATTTAGAACAACGCCAGTACTTTGTTAGACTCACTAAACTCAAGAATGAATTGTCCAGTACAAGCAAAATTCTGCAGACACATGGAGCTTCATCCTCTCAACTCCAGGCACAAATTCTTACATAGCTATGGGGTTTTCCCCGGCCGGCGGCGGCATGGTGGGTTCGAGTGCTATTGTAGGGTGGGTGGCATCCATGGGAGGAAGTGGAGGGATAAAGCAGTATTATCTTGGTGGGAAAACACAAGACCAAGTGGTTCTTGATAAAGGAAACTTACAAGTTGTTGGTAATTCAACCTTCATCACTCTGCAATCTTCACGTCTTTACATGGTGTTTCAGATACAAACCACTCAACCGGAATCATGGCTGATATTCGCCGCTGGACCCACCGGAATATTCCCTTCGCCGCCAAATTACGGACTCGCCAAACACCTTGACAAGGTCTCCACTAGATTAGACTATGCAACAGGTTAGTATCAATGATTCATGGTTCTAATTTATTCGCGACTGCAATTTTGTTTTACGGGTATTATATATTTTTTTTTATTTAAAATTATAATATAATCATAATTACAATTTAAAATTATTATAAGATATAATACTGATTAAAGAGGTTTCACATATATCACGTAATCATAAATGTTTCACATATTTTTCGTAATATTAAAATATTTAAAATTATATGACATCTGTAATGTTGACAAATCTAGAATCAACGTTTAAATTAAAAAAAAAAATATTATGTGCCCGTACGTAACATAACGCTGACATGATAAAGGAGAGTACAAGAGTTTTACACGCCCGATTAGCATATTTTTTTAGCAGGTAAGAACTATGTCCCCTTACTCCTTTGATTACTTGATAGACTCAAATCTTTTATAGTGGTGTATGATGCCAACATGTAGTTCTTAGTAAACGTATTTAACGTTTGACGGTTTAAATATTAATGAATTAAAATCTTAAAAGCAATTATTTATAAAGTTATAAAAATTTAATAATCAGGGCATGGGAATCATAAAAAAAAAAAAAAACTTAAGAAAAGCTTGAAACATGTTAGTATTTTTTGATATAAAAATAAAAATGAATAAATCATGATCATTAAATTTTATATTGATTATCAAGAAGTTTACATAATCATTTAAAAAAATTATAAAATTTTATATTTTAATTATGATTATAAATATAAAAATCTGAACTTCATAATTTCCTCTTACTTTTATATCAATGCTCACGCTTGACATATTTACAGCGAATCCCTTTGATGCATGGGATGATTAGTTGTTCATTGTCAAGACATCATACTAGTAGGCCATATTTTTCGTGGTTGGGTGTTGACAGCTCAATATTCGTTATCCATTTACCTAAACAGATTTTAGGTTACACAGTTTGGAGTGGGTGAGTTGTTTTATCACAACATAGAGTAAACACGACAAAAAAGAAGGAAAGAAGAATGAAAGTTCATGAGAGAACTTGTTGTCAAGGAAACATTATGGATTTGCATACAAAAATTATTATGCATTACAATAATGGTTGTTGGAACGGCAAATTCTAACAAGAAAAATTCATGGATAAAGGTAAAATGAAATTTTATACACATATTCAAAATATAGCTTACAAGTTATTTCAATTGTGAAAGAAGGATATGTATCTTATCACTCATTTAGAATCATACAATATTATATATGCTTTTTTTGGGTGAAATTTTCATATATGCTATTCATTTTTTAAATTAATATACGAAATATTATTTAAAATTTTAGGATTTAGTTGAAAAATATAAGAATCAATTAATAAAATTATATTTTCATGTAATATTTATGCACAAGCCTGTTATGCTTTGAGGGGGCTATAACCCTCTAAAGTTGGAAAAATTGCATAAATTTTCTTATGCTTTTGAACTCTTCTCTAGAAAATTCATATATAATCCTCCCAAAATTAAAATATATACATTAAAATTCTTAATAAATTATATTTTAATTTCTCCAAAAAAATTTCTCTAGCTTCACTCCTATATTTATGACAAATGATGATAATTGATTTTGTGCATTCATGGTTTTATATGGAAAATAAATTTTCAGAAAATACTTGCATAAGAAATCAGTTTCATAATACCAATAATATTATTTTACTACCGAAAAATGATATTACTTTTAATTTAGTGAAAACATTTTTAATCAAGTAGAGTTTTTTAATAATGATATTTTTTAAAAAAACAAATGTCAAGCACATGAGCATATGGACAAATAATATTGAAAGAAGCTAGAATTAATGGAGCCATTACGGGTGGCCCTATATGTCTAGTAGAAACGAGAAAACTGATCAGTAGGTTTTGCTTCAGTATGAAGCAAAAGGGACTTTTTTAGTTCCACTAATTTATAAGTTATTAATAAAATAAAATTAAGGTAAGATAATATATTTTATACAAAATCTGCTAATTCGTCGTTTGTCATCATTATAAGGTTGAAAAAATTGACACAATGTGATGTGATGGAAAACGTTGGAAACAAGTCTGCAGTCGGTGTAATTGAAAGGTGCATATGCTGAACACAACACAATGAACCGTGTGTTTAGCTCGGATTGGAACGTGATTAACATATATCATCATCAAATTTTGATAATACAACAATTTCAACTAATCTTTGATTTACGTGATTTAGATCTAGTTGATACCTGTAAATTAAAAATGATTAATGCGGTAGTTTGAATTTTTAGTGGAGCTAACGAGTACGTTAGATATTTTAACATGAAAAATTATGAAACTTCAAAATAATTTGAAATATGATGTTTCAAAGTCATGTAAATAATAAATCAAGATTAAGGCTCTTTCAACCAGATTTAATATTTGTTTGGTATAATAATTAAAATCATCAATACTTAATTATATGTCAAATAATTAATTATAAAATTTTTTACATATGTATGATTGTGATTTTAAAATATTTTAATAATTAATTTTAAATAATAATTTTGATTAAATAAAAAATTACTTCAAATAACTTTTATTTAATTTAGATTATAGAAAGATAAATATAAAATTTCTATCCATATTACCCTTGCTTTGATTTTGTTTTGTCTTCTTTGTCTTTATATTCTCTCTTTTTTTTATTGTCTTTTTTAATAATTTAATCCTAAAAAATAACTTTTCTATACATTATTTAAGTAATTAAGAATAAATTATATATAATAAATTATTTAAAAATATTATCAAACATAAAATATATATTATATAATTAATTATTTAAAAATCAATTACTAATAATTAATTACGTCCATAATTAATGATCTATCATTCAATAACCCCCAGCTTGTGTCTGCTTACACAAAATTAAGAAGTGTGTAAAAAATATTAAAGTATCTAATGATGCAATCAAATGTTCAAGTATTAGATGTAGGCATTTCTATTTGAGAAGTGTTAACTGTCTCTTTTTATTTTATCAATCATACCAATATTATGATAACCAGAGAAAAATCATTTTATACCTCATTTGCCTTTAATTTGTGAGATACACAGATTTAATTAATTTTATTTTATAATAATTTATAATATAAATTTATATTAAAAATTATAATATATCTAAATATAGTCAAACCATCATCATATTCTTATTTATTAATTGGATGACTATATAATTAGTATAATGAAATTCATATTAATTATGAAGAAATTTATTTTTGAAAATATTTTCTTAATATATTAATGTTTTGGTGAATTTATTTATAAATTATTTTATTTAAAAAATTTAAATTAACGGTTTAATGCTAAAGAATTTAATTATAAAGAATTCATGTTTGCCTTCAAACTATTTTTTTTAACTATATTTCTATTTAGATATTATAATTAATATATTGTTTTTTAAAAAAATATGTATTTTAAAAATATTTTAAATTAAAATTATGATAAGTATTTAAACAGGATAAAAATTTTAAAATAAAAAATTTTAAAATATCAAATTTAGTATTTGATATTTAAAAATAATATGAAAATTTAAAGTAAGATTTTTTAAATAAATATTATCTATTAAATTAAAATTTAGATATTATTAATTATGTGTTAATAAATATTTTATTTTTATATAAATATAATTATTTACTTATATATAAATTATTTAATACAAATAAAAGAAAAGATATTTTGAATTAGAAGAAGATAAAAAAATAAAAAATTTTTATTTATTATTTGAATTGAAATAAAAAAAATTAAAAATTCTTTTCATTATCATTTGAATTAGAACAAGGACAGAAAAAAGATTAAAAATTCTTTTCATTTTTTTTTGAGAAGGAAAAAATATTTAATGTAAATGAAAATAAATATTACAACTATTATAATAATAGGGAGGGAAATGAAAGGCGTGCTAGAAAGTTGTTTGCTAGTTTATATTAGTCTTAATTTCACCGAACCTACCAATTATATATTGTTCTTCCTCCAATTCATATATGTTATACGCAGGATGCGCTAATTAAGGCTATGATTGTTACCATCATTCAAAATCAATCAATCAATCAATCAATCTCTCTCTCTCTCTCTCTCTCTCTCATTTAATGGATAACATATATTTTTATTTCGATCATATCTTTAGGTTGTCTTTGATTACTTTTATTATTATTATTATTATTATTATTAAAAGCTTCAAAGTGGGAGGGACTACTCTATTCCTAGATCAGTATATCACTAATCTCTTTGCAAACTAATGACAGCTCTTAATTGCAAACCATTTAATCTATTGACACAGTTGACAATGGGATTTGAAGTTAAAATATGAATGATTGATGACAATAATATTTTATTAACATTAGCCAATGTTAAGAGTTTAATCATTCATATTTTAAATTGAAATTTCATTGTCAGTATTATAATTAAAGAATAAATAATACATAAGTATTATTTTAAATTTTGAATGAGGTTAACCAATCATGTATCTTTATTTTTAAATGGAGCCATATGTGATATTTCTAATTTTTTATCCTAAAAGAAATGTTATTCTCCACTCTAATAAGTTTGATGTTTATATCCACCACAAGCTCAGAAATTTAATAAAATAAGAAGATAGTAAAAAGGAAGGCATACTTAGCATTTCTTATCTTCATAGTTACTTTCATTGTTTCAGCTGACGTTGGAAGTTCACAAACGGGTGGAATTAATTCACCAACGGGTGGAAGTTCATCACAAACGGGTGGAATCTCACAAGTGGATTCCTGTGGCTCCAAGCTAAACCTCAATTCTCCTTTCCCCTTTGATACAACCAATTTCAATTGCCTTTCTGTTTGGGCTGCTGAAGGTTTCATCATTAGAGTAAGTGTAACAGTATTCAGTCTCACAAAATCTGGTTTAAATCGTAGTTTGCAACCCTAATAATGTGCGGAATATTTGCTTTTGCATTACCACTTGCAATAGCAATTCACAGCATTTTTATGCAATTGTGACTTTGACATCACAACTATAGCCTTGATTGCGATCGTAATTTAAAATTATTTTTATATATTAGATATTACGATCGCAATTATAATGTCAATTTGAACCTTTGTTTTAAATTACTGTTTGGTTTTAAAATTGTAATTATCATAATTTTGTTATGTTACATTTGCAATTTTTAGCAATTGTTGTCATTACCTACAACTACAGTCATAATTTAAAATAATAAGGTGCATTCTTGAGTGCTGCCCATGACACCAATTTGTGGTCCTCCATCTTGGTGTCACCGTCTAAGATGGAAAATCAGGATTTTGTGCCATGAGTAGCACCATAGTGCTATCCAAGTCTTGACCGAACAATATTTTGCATTCTTGGGTAGCAGCATGAAAATGGTGTTACCCATAATACCAATTTGGGGCCCTCCACCTTGGTGAGCCCTCCAAAACGGAGGTCAGGATTTTGTGCTGAGTAGCACTATGGTGTTTCCCAAGTCCTAACCAAACAATAATCTACTTTTTTGGATAACTTTCACATTGCTACTCATAACACTAATTTGTGATCTTTCATCTTAGTGGAACCTTATAAGATGAAGAGTCGATATTTTGTGTTATGAATAACATCATGATACTATTTAAATTTTGACCAAACAATAATTCATACTAAACTTGGACTAGTGGGCTATGTGAGAATTTAAAACAAGGAAACTGGCCATCAAGCATAGGGTGATCTTCAATATGAGTTATAGTAGCCATGTACCTTAAAAAGACTGCAATTTCTGCAAAGGTTGCAAACTATAATATTTTCTACAGAATACATTGTGATCCCTATTGTTTTAATTTCAATATTTTCACCAAAATTTCGTTGCGAAACACATTTTAGATTCTTTATCACCATTTTAGTATCATTCTTGTTACCAAGAGTAATGCTTAACACATAAGAAATTATTGTGCAAACACCCTTTACACATAAGACTAATCTTAATCATTCAATAGTTCTGTGGACCCTAATTCAGTGACATAAAAACGTCCTTCTGAAGATGCATCTCTGTGAGCAGCATATGTTTTGTGTAAATAGCATTTTTTAGTTAATTACTAATAACCCCTAGCAAACTCTAGCTATTCTTACTACATACATAAAATTGTGCAGTATTCTCAGATTTCTACGAGCACATGGAGCTTCATTCTCTCAACTCCAGATGCAAATTCTTACATAGCATTGGGGTTCTCGCCGTCCGGCAGGATGGTCGGCTCAAGTGCCATTGTGGGGTGGGTCTCATCCGGTGGAGGCGGTGGAGGGATGAAGCAATATTATCTTGGTGGTACTGCAACAAACCAGGTGGTGCCTGACAAAGGCAACATACCAGTTGTCCCAAACTCAACCCTAATCACTTCACAGTCATCACGTATCTACATGGCCTTCCAGTTATACACCATTCAGCCTCCGTCCCGGCTGATCTTCGCCATTGGACCAAACGGAATATTCCCCTTGGCACCAAGCTTTGCCCTAACGCAGCACCGTGACAAAGTCTCCACCACTTTGAATTATGCAACAGGTTGGTATAAAAAAGTCATGCATGTGTTTTTATGAAGTAAAAATGCTTGGAAATGTGTTGCTTAATTATGGAAATATATTGAAGTAACTGGGAAAATTTTTTCTTTGCATGGTCATTGAATACAATACAATTACTTAACCTGATTGGCAGCTGCATGACATTGTTTTTTCTTCCTAGTACTTGCAATAC
The DNA here is from genome assembly GCA_026873985.1 of Saraca asoca. Lineage (NCBI taxonomy): Eukaryota > Viridiplantae > Streptophyta > Magnoliopsida > Fabales > Fabaceae > Saraca > Saraca asoca. The sequence continues at coordinate 41,192 of JANHAO010000158.1, forward strand.
TAAAGGTCTACAAAAATATAAAGGATACCGACAAACTAAAATATACAGAAAAGTCAAAGATAAGCAAAATGCCTTTACAATTGTTAACTAGTCTTCAAAAGATATCGTCCAATTCATAAGCAAAATTTTGGCTTGTTCAAATTTTATGATGAACAATAAATTACGAAGGCTTCAAAAACTCTCAATCTTCAGAACTCATAGAACTCATTGGGTAATTTTGGGTTATGATTTATTGGTTTTGGGATTTAGGACATTACCAATTATGTGAGAATGAAAGACAATTTGATCAGAAAATGATATGTGAGAAGCACATGTGAGAATTTGATAAGTTTTTTGGATGATAGTGAATGATATGCTAATTAAGTAAATCACAGATAAATAATTTGTCATTTTTTAAACTATAGATAGGTAAGTTATAATTTATCTTTATTTTTCTTTCTTTGTATTCTCATTTTACGAAATTCTTGATTGCATTGAATACGCTTATGTTATATGTATTAAGTTAATAAGAAGATAAATATATTAAATAGAGGGAAAATAATATATTAATATATAACAAAAAATGATATATTATTCTTTTGATTAATTTAATGGATACAATATAAGTGCATTGAGTGAAACCAAACCTATGTTGATCAAAGTAAAGCACGTTAGGATAGACAGAAAAAAGGACTTAATCATGGTTAGGTTCTTTTAAGGCCAATTCAATGGTCAATTAATTTGCACATCATTGATTATAGGCCATAATGGGTTTAGTGATGACAAATTGTTGCTAATTATAAGAAAACGTTAGTTGGGCATGGAGGATTAGTTGTTCAATCCAAATTAATATGAACAGGGAAAAATGAAGAAAAGCGGAACCTGCTAGATGCTCTAAAGTTGAACTTTTGAGTTGTTCACATGACATATGGCCCACTACCTTTACCAATATCTTGGTGGCAAGACTATGTCAACATGTAAAATCAAAATCAACCCTTCACCAAAACAAAGCCAAACTAGTTCAAAATCATGATGAGTGTGCTATTACTTGATTGATATTTACAATCTCCATCTCTTTCTCTCCCTGTGGACTTTTGATACTCTCAATTTCTTTTGATTTAATTTATTAGACAGACACATAATATTCTTTAACCCTTGGACTACAAAATAAAAGAACAGGGTTATACTTCTTTTAGTTTTTACTGTCTAGAAGTTGACAAATAAAGAATTGGAATGGTTCATGTTCTCTCTCTCCTGTATATATATATGTGTGAATCAACTCTTAAAATACTTGAAGAAATATAATAGTAATATTGTACATATAATTAAGTTTCTATTTATTTTATTGATGAAAATAAACTTATGTGTGAAAAGCTTTAAGACTAAAAATTCATGTGAATTTCAAATCCCACTTACACACACAAAATTTGTGTGACGACAAAATATATGCACAAAATTTTCCATCGCATGGGAACAACCATTTTTTTGATGTTTTTATACTAAAATATTACTCCACACTTCAAATTTAATTAAGTGTTTCGTTATTTATTTTATACTATAATTAACGCTTTGCAATATAATCATTTCAATTATGTCAAATTCACATGTATTCTTCTTATATAGGATTACAAGCATGAGAGGGGTGAGACCCACACTCATGTATGTCTGACACCCCTCTCACGTACGCAAGGCTTGTGTGAGAGTAATGCCTATGCACAAAGCTTTCCTTTATATCACATAGCAACAACATGGATTCTTTTATTTTATTTTCTGAACTTGAAATTTAAATTTTGATTTTTCTTGTCAATCAGGTTCTTCAAGTGCATCAGAAAACCCATTTGTGGACCTAAAAAGAACCCATGGATTGTTGAACATATTGGGATGGGGCTTCCTAATAATAATGGGAGCAATAGTGGCTCGCTACTTCAGAGAATGGGACCCATTTTGGTTCTATTTCCATGGTTCAGTACAATCTCTGGGTTTTGTTCTTGGAGCAATTGGAGTCATTACTGGGCTTATCTTGGAAGATAAACTACAGGTCGATGTTGATATCCACAAAGCTATTGGAATCATCATTCTTGTGCTAGCCGTCCTCCAGGTACAATATTTTTCTCTATTTTCCTACTAATTGTATGTATTTTTAAGAGACTCCTGTTTTCACGAGAGTCTGAGTAAAGAATTATGTGTTTTGTGCTTCCATAACTACAAGTGAGGTGAAGGATTGTGTTTGTTTGTGGGGTTGGGGATAGCTAGTGACCAATGTAAGGCTCAAAGGTACCTGAGGTCAAATATATAAAATTTAAATTTAAAATTGGATAGTTGTATTTCAATAATTTGCATTAAAAATTTTATTAAATATCGCAAAAATGACATACATGGAACAGTGAAAATGCTTTCACAGGCTTATATCTCTGTTTTTTGGGCTTGCTCTGTTTTATTGATTGAACTGAATTATTAAGAATAGTGAAAATTGTGGTTAAATCAGAAATTTAGAGTGTTTAATATTTATATTTTTTAAAAAATAAATATCAAATGTAAGTCATAAATTGAACATAATTGAAGAAATAATTTATGTTTTATCCTAAAAAATAAACTGAAAATTAATTTCTATGCAGTCTGTAAACCCATATTTTTTGGACTAGGAATGCTTTGAGGTATAAACAGAAGGAAAGTGCCTGTGGTTTTCGATGAAGCTGGATGTGAAGCTAGATCAGATCACAATTTTTGGAGGAACTAAAGCACAAAATATTTATAACTTTTACAGAAAACATATAGTTTAATTTTTGAGGGCTATATAAGAATTTATTTTCAAAAATGTAAAACATGTATTCATATTGAACATTTTTGGCCTAAAACACCCACTCCAACACTAGACTTCACCCTTCAATAAAGCTATATTTATAGTCAATGTTATAATGTCAATAGGCTTTTGCACAAGTTATCAAAACATTAAAACATATGATATATTCAATGATACAATGTACTATATGAAATTATTAATTATTTGACATTTACATTTAATAATAATTAACTATTAAAAAATTTCCTATTAACAAATCAGAATAAGTTGATTTCATATTTAAAATATGATTTTAATTAATTATTTTATATAGTATTTACCATATATATAATTGGAGATGGAATGATCAAATTGAAAATTTTCTTTTATTTAAATGAATTGCTACATGGATATATAATTATATATGCATTCATATGATTTAGACAGAATTTTTAATATATTTGGTGGATTTGCTTTTGCATATATATATATATAGATGATGGCTTTATTGGGTCGACCGGACAAGGAGTCAAAAGCGAGAAAGTATTGGAATTGGTACCATCACAACACAGGCAGAATTTTAATTATACTTGCAATAGCTAATATTTTCTATGGAATCTATTTAGGAAGGGAAGGAAGTGGGTGGACGGTTGGTTATGCAATTGTTCTTGCCATATTATTATTTATGGCAATTATTTTTGAGATGAGAATGTGGAGTGAAGACTAAACTCACTACAAGAAAATCTGGATTTCGTATCAAAAATTTGTATTAATATTTTGATTTTGTTGCTAATTCTATGTTTTTTTTAATAACAAAAAACATTTTTGTTGCAAAATTTGAGAAGAAATACGGCAACAACAGTACATTATGGTTGCGGAATTCTTTTGCAACAATATGTAGTCATTTTACATCAATTTTTTTACACGAATATCTCTTTTCCTTGTAGTGAGTTTTTCTTTTATTTATTAATCATTTTCTTTCATATGGGAAACCCCTTCCAACCTTGTTTTCGTTGTTATTGTTTGCAAATGAATTGAACTTTTTTTTTTTTTGAATTGGATGTATTGTTAATGTAATTTTATATTAGAAATGAAGAAGAAAGGAATTGAACTTTTTTTTTTAATTGCATGTATTGTATATGTAATTTTATTTACTTTATTTATTAATAGAAAAGTGTCATGTCGCTAGTATAGATACAGTGATTAGTAAATTGAATTATTGCCACAAAAGGTGCATATAAATTTTTGTTAGAAAAAGACTTTCCCTTATTCGAAACTTTTAAAAAATAACCTAGTCATCTCCGTACTTTCAAAATCTACTCTTTACTTCAAGTTAATATTTTCTATAGCAATATTTCACTAAATATTTGAAAAATTCCCTTTTAATGTGTTTTTTTTTAACAATTTGTAATAATGAAATCACCTTATTGCCCTTTATTTATGAGAATTCTTGAGAACTAATGGTAAGCATTTAAATTTTAAACCTTTTAACTTTCATCTCATAAATTAAAGTTAATCATAAAAGACTATTTCTCAAGACTAAAATTCTATTTGAAAATTCAGTATGTCCTCATACCAATAATTGATAACAAAACAAATTATGCCATGTGTATAATATGATACATAGCTAAGCCAATAAATCTAAAGCTATAAAATAATGATGTCACTTAACAAATAATAAAATGCTATTTGTCAAAATGATTATTATAACTAATTAGAATTTTCCAAATAATTAATTTTTAATGAATTAAGAGGTAATAGTTAACTTAAGAGAATTATCCTAGTATCAATCTTTTAATACATTTCTCTCATATTGTAATTTTATAAATAGAGAGATCATTTATGTCATTTGACAAAACATATCAACAAACAATCGATAGACAGTTGAAGCTTTGAAGTGCAAAGCTTTTCCATCATATGTTTAAGCACCCAAATTTGATAACTTAAATCAAGAATACATGCTCTAATATGAAGATTGTTGTAAAAATGATTTATTTCAAAATGCTCAACATTTAATTTTGAATAATTATATTCCAACGGTTAGTTTTTAACTGCTATATTCTAGCTGTTAGTTTTTAATGGTTATATTTCTTCTCATATTAAAACCTACGAGAAAAAATTTCTCTACTCTTTTTTAACTTCTTTTCTATTTTTAAGCTTTACATTTTCTTACAAAAAATTTCTCTTGCTAGGTTAATATTTCCTGTACATGCACCTTTTTTGGTTGTGTAATCAAAATATAAGAGTTTGTTGAATCCTAGGGGGTAGTCGCATTATGCTCTACATGTAGAGGCAAAATTATCCTTGACGATAGTGTACACACATGCCTCAAACTCTTGTTTCTAACAATCTCAAGGATATATGGAATCTACATAGAATCCTTCGCCCAACAACACTAACACTAATGTGGTCATTCCACAACCTCCACCCTATACAACATGCTACTACTAATGCTATCCTTAATCACATACCACCAAATTCAAAGCCATTCCCAGACATATCGAAGGTAGAGGTATTTGATGACCAAAACTTGAAAAGATGGCAGGAGCTGATTTTATCAATTCTAGACATACATGGTGTAGCTTAGGCATTCATAAATGTAAAAGCTGAATAAAACTCTGACAATTGGCTTTTTGCCAATAAGGTTTGTTGCCATACCATCCTTAGTATGTTGTCCAATGAATTGTTTGATGTTTATTGTTCTTACAATGAAGCCAAAGCTACTTGGGATTCAATGATTCTTAAATATACTATTGAAGATGTGAGAAAACCAAAGTTTGTGATTGGAAACTACTATTATTGGAGATGAATGAAGAAAAGGTCATCAAACTCAAATAAATGAATATCATAAATTATTGGAAGATCTAAAAGTCAAAAAATTGAGAAGCTGCCAGACTCTTGGAATGATTACAAACAACAACTCAAATACAAGCACAAGCAACTCATATTAAAAGAACTAACCAAACACATAATAATCAGAGATACCAATCACAAGGAAACTTAAAGCTACTAAAGCAAAAGCATTGGAAATGAAGGCGAATTTGGTTCAAGATAACCCATACCAAAAGAAGTACAATCATAAACCTTTTGGTTCCACTAACTCAAAGAATGATTATAAGCCTAAGATAACTAATCCCAACTTTAAGAAAAAGAAAGAAAAATCTTTTGTTTATGGCAAACTTGGCTATCAAGCACCTCAATATAGAAAGAGAGTGAGAAATGACAATCCTCTTGTTATACATAAAAAAGTGGCCTCACGAGGATGAGTCCCCGAGCGTAACAGAGACCAAGTTCCCCACTTTGACGAGAAGCCCATGGCAAACTTCGCTTCGACCATCAGAAAGCGGCAATAGCGAAGTACTCCTAACACCAGCCCCGTCTCGCTCATCGCAATGCAACGACATTGCAAGGAAATTCGTGTACATTTCGAAGAACCGTCTCCCCCGCGAGGGATGGCCCAGCGAAGGAATTACAAAATCGGATCGTCGACTGGCTGATCACTCCAAGCCACTTCCTTGCTGCAGCAGCATCCAGCCTGCTACAGCAGAACCCGTGATGCCCTTGAGCTAAGAATCCCCTACTCAGGGCACCGAACAACAGATACAAATCTATCACCTACCTAGGGAGACCATTCAGCAGCTTACTTTCTGCAGTAGCCGGATTGTAGCCCCCTTTTTCTGTCTTTTCTCATTTATAGTTTGATATAACACCACTATAGCTGGTAATTAATGTATGTAACTCCTCCTTCCTCTATAAATAGGATGACATTGTTAGGAGAAAAGGGGAGAAGCTTGGTAAGCAGAAACTCTATAAATTACTTTCAATACATCAATAAAAGTTCGGTCATGGATGTAGGGTCCAGTGCTATTCAGATTTGGCTGAACCACGTTAAGCACGTTGACTCTCTTTCTCTTCTTCCTCTCGGTCCTTATTCTCCTACACTCCGGAAGCAACATTGGTTCCCTGAACTCCTCTCCATTGGCTGAAGTTTGAGTCCTCCACATGAACCAAATTTCATTGTCAACATTTTGGCACCATTTGTGGGGACCATCTGCTTTCTGAAGTTTCCATCGTAGCCTAACCATGGCCAGAGGGAGAACGACTCAGAGTTCTATAGCTCTAGCTTCTCAATAGCACACCATTGCACCTAAAACTCAAGAGGCTCAAACACCTGATCAATCTCGATTAGCACTCGAAAACACAATAAGAGAGCCGGCTGAGACTATCAAGATGCTTGCTCAGGCACAAGCACAAAATACCCAAAGACAAGAAAAGGTTATGGCATAACTCCAGCAGCTTTGGGAGGAAGCTCAGAGGGAGGCTCGCAGTGATTACGACAACCAAAGACTGGGGGGCTCATAAAGGGCAGGAAGCTTGACCCCTCAGTGCGAAAATCAGCACCCAACAATGGAAGAGGTTCTCCAGAGGCTGAAACAGCTAGAGGAGCACCCACAACCCCAAAGCAATCAACCTCGCTATGATGAAATTTCACCATTTTCCACGGAGATTGAGGAGCAACCTCTCTCATAGAATCTCAAAGTGCCCACTATCCCCGTTGTATGATGGGAATAGCGACCCAAGTGACCACCTGAACGCGTTCCACACTCAAATGGAGCTCCAAACGATTAATCCCCTAGTGAAGTGCCATATCTTCCCTGCCACGCTAGGGGCGATACCTTGTGCTTGGTTCAGGCGCCTCCCTCTGCATAGCATTGGCAGTTAGGAGGAGTGCCAAAGGAAGTTTGTCGACCAATATTGGGTGCTAAAGAAACAACTCGCACCTCCTTGCCACCTTGCGATGATTTTTCAGCACAAGGACGAGCCGCTTAAGGATTACGTGGCCCGATTCAGGCACGAGGCTAACTCCATGGAAAATCCCTCGAAGGAAAGTATTCTAACAACTATCTCATCAGGACTTCACAAAGATGGCAAATTACATAGGAGCCTTTACAAGTCCCTCACTCGAGATCTTGCTGAATTCTATGATCGGACGACCAAGCAAATAAGATGGGAAGAAACCTTCAAAACGGAGGAACCCAAGCATAAAGCAGGCCATAGTGGTCCCACCGCTGGCAAAAAGAGGAGTAACAGGGGCCACGACAACTTTACTCCTTATTTCACAAAGAAAACAAAACCTCAGCGGCCAGAGGGCCGCTTCAAGAGCTATAGCATCCTGTCAGACACACATGACAAAATCTTTGCCGCAGAGAAGCATAATGAGGACTTCAGAAGGCCCAGGCTAATGAGGGTACCCACCAAGTCCAGATACCAGAGCAGATTTTGCGCTTACCACAACAAGGCTGGGCACACTACCTTACAATGCCACGCATTGAAAAACACCATTGAACGCCTCATCAGAAGGGGATGACTACAAGATTAAGTGGCAAGACCACCTGGGCAGCGTGCTCAACAAGCTCAACGAGTTATCATCCAAGAGTCTAAGCCCTCCATTCGAACCATATTTTGATCTTGTAACGCTCGATTGTACTAGTCACTGTGTGCTAAATGAATGAAAGTTGCCGATTGGCTAAACGCTATTTGGACAAAGGAGTTTTCACTCC
>JANHAO010000159.1:0-50133 GCA_026873985.1 Saraca asoca
CTACTACTCCCGTTTTAATCTGTCTGGATAGTTGAACTGCAAATGTTTTGGTAATTAAAAAGAAACAAAACTTCCCTGAGGAATCGACCCGTACTCGCCGGTTCTTTGTTACAACTACATCGTGCGCTTGCGGTAATTTTAAAACGTGTAACAAGTTTGCAACACATCAATCTTTCAGTGTAAACACAAGTTATTAAAAGATTTTATAATTAGATTTAGGCATAAAGCCAATTCAATAGAAAATCCCCCGAAGGAGAATATTTTAACAGCTATCTCAGCGGAACTCTACAAAGATGAAAAGCTATATCAAAGCTTATACAAGTCCCCAGTTAGAGATTTAGCTAAATTTTATGAATGACCTACCAACAGATCAGGTAGGATGAAACTTTTGGCATGAAAGAGTCCAGGCAAGAGGACGAGGAAAATAGCTCCATTCAAAGTAAGAAAAGGAGTGATAAGAGTCAGAAAATTGACCTTAACATCTAGCTCATGAAGAAAGTGAGAAACGAATGACCTTAGCATTGGGATCACTATGAAAGCTATAGCATCCTATTTGACACCCAAGATAGGATTTTCACTATAGAAAGAAACAAGGAACATTTTGGGAAACCCAAACCTTTGAGGGCCTCCAGCAAGTTTAGAGACACGAGCAAATTTTGTGCCTATCTTAATAAGGTTAGGCATAACACCTCAGAATGTTGGGTACTCAAGGATGCCATAGAGGACCTCATTAAGGGAGGTTGCTTACAAGATTACATGGTCCGACCCTCTAAGTAGCAACCTCAACAGCTCCAGCATGTTGCTGATCACGAATAGGGCCCTTCGATTAGGACCATATTTTAATGCTATAATAATGCTTTAAGGCTAACAAAGCCCTTCAAATCTTTATTTGCTAATTTTTAGCAAAATGTTATATAAGAAGAGAAGTTATTTTGTGTTGACAAAGTCAAGCTTGATTCTACTGCTGGCTTTTCAGCTGAGGTACCTTGTATGCTAAGTTTATTTCTAGCTCGTTAGCTAAAGCATGGAGGCGCTAAAATAATTCCATTCCAGCTAAGGTTATAAGCTCGCTGAGGTGCGGGAGCACTAAGAATAAACTTATATCTTATCTAAGCAACAAGATTGCTAGTAGAATCATTCATCTCCTGCCTAAGCAATAAGATTGCTGTGGAACTGAGCAACAAGATTATTGTTTCATTAAGCAACGGATTGCCATGGGACTGAGCAATGGGATTGCTATTTTGTTAAGCAACTAGACTATTGTGGATTTGAGCAATGAGATTGTTGTTCCACTGAGCAGTGAGATTGCTGCAAGATTGAGCGATGGGATTGCTATTCCACTGAACAATGGGATTGTTATTCCACTGAGCAACAAGATTGCTGTTCCACTGAGTAACAGGATTGTTGGCAAAGTTAAACTTATAATGCTTACTGAGCAACTAGATTGTTGTGGCGTGACTTACAAAGCATAGTTCTCATGTGACCTAATACTTGCAACTCTCGTGTGACCAAATGCATGTAACTCTCATGCGACTACTTATTATTGAGGCATCTTGATGCCTAAACTTATTGTTGACTGAGAAGTATGGCTGATTGGTTACTCAAATATTTCATTTTACTGTGATTCACAAGAATTTATATCATTATTTGCAATATGTAGAATATTCAAACACGACATGAAAAGAGCATGAAGAAAAATTCATTCATTAAAAGCCTTACTCAACAAGGTACATTTACATCAGAAGATTCAAAATACAAAGTAGAAAAGGCTTATGACTATTACATTTTGGAAAAAAGACTAGCTCTTTAGAGGAGAACTCCAACCAGTGAGAAGACCGATAAGCATGTTTGCTCCTTAATCTTCTTCTTGCCACCCTTTTTGGTTTAGAGCTCCTTTCCAACTCTCCGCCCACCACTAAAAATTCAAAAGAGGCCAGTAGACATGGCTAGAAAAGTAAAACCCCACGGCATAATTGTGGGAAAATAATCTAAGATCTATACAAGATCTTTTAGAATCCTCAAAGAAGAAAGATTACCTATAAAAACTTCCTATGCAGCAAACCATACATGCCTTACCAAAAAGACACACCATAAAAAATATGGGGGGCTTATCTAGGGCACCCATCGGATCACTCAATGAAGAAGGAAGAAGAACTTCCCATGCTTTAAATAAACTGGTCTAGTTTCATCGAAGAGTCCAGAAAATGTCTAACCATTTTCATTAAATGCCTTGGGAGAGAACGAGGCAGAGACGCCAATGGTTATGAAGCACATATAGTAAGAGGTTTGGCATGGAGTAGATGAAATGACAGGCTAACTGCGGACTTTAACTACACGATAATCCATAAATGAAGCCTTTGCTAGCAAATTACAACTCGCAGCTCGTAAAGTGAGCTGAGAGTTAAGGGCTAATCTTGTGGGTATTTTCTGATATTGCACTAAATAGGTTGGTAAAGGCCTGACAGTAGATAAATCCAAATAAGAAAAGAGCTAAGTTTATCAAATCACTAGTTACACAAGCATAAAACAAGAAAGAACCCCCAGATCACTAAGGGATGAGTTTTGGCTTGTGTAGGCTAACTATTTGCATTGCATGAGCTCACATAGTCTACTGTGAGCTTATGAGTTCAATCTCGCTGACCGAAAACTAACAACAACTCCAGACTAAGAGTTCTAGCTCACGGTGACATCTCACCCAGTAAAAGGGCTCGTCAAGGGTAAACCTAAAGCAGCACCCTCTTAGACCAAGATTTATAGGGCTAGTATGCAAGAAGTGGTGTGTAGGGCCTACCTATAGAAAATAATCTACAAAAGTTAGCTAGTAGCCAGTAGAAGCTATTTTGCAATAGGCTAGGTTATCTTGTACATTTATTACTCGATGTAATAGAAATACAAATTGTGTAATTATAGTTATAACCTCCCAACCTCTATAAATAAGAGGAGGGAGATTACTATATGCTAAGTCTAAAAGATATACTTAAACTTTATAAAAATTTCTTCAGATCAATAAAAGCTACCATGGACGTAGGGACCGGTGCTACCCAGTTTTAGTTGAACCACATTAAAAATCCTTTTGCGCTGCTGTTGTTCTCCCTCTCCATCCCCTCCATCCTTTGTTTGTTCAACCAGATTGTAGTTTGAGTCCTTAGAACTCTTCTGGTTAGCTAGATTTGGGACCGAACTAAAATCCACAACCAAGATGCATCTTGTTGTGTGATTGTTATTTCTCCCCATGATGTGTGGAACGTATATGTCTTTGGTCGCTATATCTTAACAAATGCACTGATGAGGGGTTAATCAACGTTTATATGTTTGATTCTCAAAACGCCAAAGAATTCTAATGACTAAAGATAGGGATCCATACATGAGTGAGGGGTGGAATGTGACCTAAGCCCTAAGGTAATTAATATAACAGACAAATTGAACAATTTATTGAAAAGATTAATTTTTATTTGTATTATTAACCTTGTTTCCTTACCATACTACTTCTGAAATATGTTAATGCTTGTTGATGGTAAAATCTGATCAACCAATAAAGTTTAGTAAACCATAAAATAACAATCTGGTTATGTGAAAGAGAGAGAAAGAGAGTAAAGGCGAGAGGAAGAACAAGGAGTGCACCAAGAGTTTTTTAACATGTTTTAGTTAAAATCAAGTGTTGATCCCTACATCCACGATAAGTTATTTCTGCTAAGTATTATATTTATTTTGTACAAACTTGTATCATGAATCTCTCTATTTTCCAGAGAGTCTCCCTCTTTTACAGTGATTTTGCCCCTATTTATAGTGACTAGGGGGTTACAAATTGACTGTAAAATAATAACCAAAAATAATAAATCAATTGCAAGTTAATCCATGCAAGTTGGTCTTTCCTCAAGTTTAACCATAGCAAGCTTCTGGATGGCGGTTGGGAAAGTGTGCTTCGAGCTGCAAGCTAGGCCTTGTCTTTAATGACCTGAAGTTGCTGCTTTGACCCTTGTTGGCTAGCGTCCTGAGTAAGCATTTGGCAAGCTTGTGCCTTGCTCCAGCGACCTTGATGCTGATTTAAGCTGAGTCCTTATCCATTGGGCTTTTATTAGTCCATTTGCATGGCTCCAAAAATACTCATAACATCAGCCCCTAGCTCTTAGTTCATTTTGCAAACTAGGAGCTATAGTTTGCTGGCAAAAGTCTACACCTACTGTCTGTAGTGTTGTCATTTCAGATTTTCATCCCATCATTTTATCTGTGCTAGGACATGCATTTAATGTGCATTTTCCATAGTCATTAGTGTGTCAGCCTTGCTATTACCTGGTTCATTAGATTAAGAGTAATTGATCAGTCTACAGGCCTATTGATGAGGCTAGATGGGCCATATAAGGTGTGAAAAAACTTCTATTTTTCAGAATGACCAGATGGGTGCATTGGTTGAGCTCCCTATGTTTTTAATTATCTAGCTCTTGGATGAGGCATGTGTAGCCTGCTGCATAGGAAGTTCCCATGGACAATTCTTTTCTAAGGATCCTAGAAAGTTTTGTACAATTTTCATATCCTCTTTATGGTAGTGCTAATGAATTCAACTTTTTCACCTTTATTCTTTTGCCTCCTTGTAAGGTGATATACCCATTCAGTTTTTCAAAGCGCACTAGGGGCAGTAAGGCTAACGAAAGAGCTCTTAGCTTGGGAGGAGGATAAGAAAAAGCTTGGAGTATTCAGTTTGCTCATTGATCCTCCAGCTTATTGTGGTTTAGTTCTTTGAAGCCAGCCTTCCTTTTAGGACATGATAATTATAGGCTTATTTTTATTTATATTTTGAATCTTCATGTGTACATCTACTCGTTAAGTGAGGTTTTTAATGAATTTTTGATTCTCCTGCTTTTCCAAATGTATCATGTTGGATGTTCTGAATATCACAGAAGATAACATGTAGGTTGTCATGAATAGATTCCTACAAATCACAGCTAAATAAATAGTAATTAAGTTGAATGACAAATCGATCATATTAATTTGTCTCAGCTATCAATGAATTTGAGCATTGGAGTGCCTTATCTAGTAAGCATTGGAGTGCCTTAGTTGGTAATGAGTTTGAGCGTTGGAGTGCCTCAACTGGTAATGAGTTTGAGCACCGGAGTGCCTCAGTTGGCATGAGTAGAGTGTCCAAGTAGGTCACATGAGAGCTGTACCTTAGAGTAGTAGGTCACATATGGTGCCGAGAAATAGGTTGCATACAAGCTACGCCTTTGCTAGTAATCTTGTTACTCAGTAGGTCATACAATAGCAATTGTATTGCTCAGTGGGTCACATCACAGTAATCGTATTGCTCAGTGGGTCGTGCCACAACAATTTTGTTACTCAGTGAGTTATGCCACAGCAATTGTGTTGCTCAGTGGGTTATGCTACAATAATCTTGTTGCTCAATGGGTTGCACCACAGTAATCATGTTGTTCACTGGGTTGCATGAGTGCTCCCCAGCTAACAGACCATAATAATGTATATTTTATCAAGCAAGACAATGTATATTCATCAAGTTGAGCATGACAATGTATATTTTCTTAAGCAAGGCAATGTATATTCGTCGAATTGTTCATGACAATGTATATTTACTCAAACTAGGCAATGTCTATTTGTTAGAATATCTACGACAATGTATATTTACTCATGCAAGGTAATGTATATTTGTCAGGCTAAGTGCCCAGATAGGTAGCACAGATATGCCTCAGCTAGCACAAATCTGAATGGGGCAAGAGCTTGTTACTGAATTAGTAGCGTGAGAGCTTGCTATTGATGTAATATTCTATTGGCAATTCATTCAAAGATTAGTAAATTAAGATAAAAATCTAAGAAGATAATATTACAAGATGAGTTAAGATTTATTAAAAATATGGCGTAGTCATTTAGCATTCCAAGCTTATGAAAGGTTGCTTGTTTCTGGCCTTCTTTATGGCCCGAGTATCAGAGTTATCCTTCTGGCTCTCCTTACTATTTTTGCCATTGTTCCTCTTTTTGTTCAAGTCAGAGTTGCTTGCTTTATCCTTCTGACTAGACTTCTTTAGGCCAAAGGTCTCTTCCAACCTGATTTGTTTGGCAGCTCATTCATAAAACTCACCCAAGTTCCTTACTGGAAACTTGTATATATTTCTTGTATAGCTTTCTATCTTTGCAGAGTCCTACTAAGATCACTGTTAGGATACTCTCATCAAATGGATTCTCCATATTATTGACCTCATGTCTAAACCGAGTGATGTAGTCTTTCAATGATTTATCCTTCCGTTGGAAGACTATCATAAGGTAGTAGGATGGTGCAAGCTGCCTTCTTAATACTATATACTGGTTAATGAATCTTTTTTGGCATTCTTCTCAATTGTCAATGTTATGAGCTGCAAGATTCCTAAGCCATGTTCGAGGTACATCTCCTAATGTAGCTAAGAAGATACATCACTTAACTAAGGGATTGGTTGTCTGAAGATCCATTTGTACATTAAATACAATAAGGTGGTCATATGGATCACTATCCCTATTATATTGTGGGATTATGGGGATTTTAAATTTATGAGGGAGAGTCTGTGTCACAATCTCTTTAGTGAATGGTGTCTTCTCCTCATAGCGATCTTGATTATCCTAAGCCTGAGGGCGTTTTTCTAATTATTTCACCCTCTGAAGTAGTTCCTTTGCCATCGAGTCATACGTCTTGGATTGTTAGCTGAAAGATTGCTGGCTCCTTTTTGTTTCTTAGTCATGGGAGTAGCAATCTGAGGCTTTATGCCTTTGACTAGTTTTGTTAGGGCTTTAAGCTCGACATGAGCTCTTGTGTTGTTGATTATCATCATGCTCGCAAGCTCGACGGACTTTCAATCTTGTTCGTAAGTTGGATGAGTGAGCTAAATCAGCACGCTGAAGGACTCCTTTGGGTGTACTACCTTAACCTATTTTCAGGCACCCAGGGTTTGTGCTTGCGTCAGCACTTTAACTGCCTTAACCAACTTTCTTACTGTGTTCTCAAGTGCTTCCTAACATTGGTGCCACATTTGCACTTCATCAGTTCCAAAAGCAATAGTAGCTGGCTGGTAATAGGCCGTTGGGGGGAAGCCAACGGCAATATCGATAGTTGGAACGACGGATGTGCCTACCGCAGGGAGGGTTGGTTCCCACTACTATTGTATGTGACCTTCTGTCTAGTCAATTGGATTGTTTGAACTTCTGGTGCTAGCCATCGTAGTTGAATGGAAAATTAACCAATAAATTAACCAGAGTACAGTATAGGGCCCTCCTTTTAACACCAAAATATTGATGGTAAAATCCGATCAATCAGTAAAGTTCAGTAAATCCCAAAACTGCAATCTGGTTGTGTGAAAGAAAGAGAAAGAGAATAAAGGTGAGAGGAAGAATAGGGAGTGCACCAATAGTTTTTTAACGTGGTTCGGCTAAAATCAAGTATTGATCCCTATGTCTACGATAATTTATTTCTGCTGAGTATGATATTTGTTTTGTACGAGCTTGTATCACGAATCTCTCTATTTTCTAGAGAGTCTCCCCTTTTTACAATTATCTTCACCCCTATTTATAGTGACTAGGGGGTTACAAATTGATTGTAAAACAATAACTGAAAATAATAAATTAATTACAAGTTGATCCATGCAAGTTGGTCCCTCCTCAAGTTTAACCATAGCAAACTTCTGGATGGCGGCTAGAGAAGCATGCTTCGAGCTGTGAGCTAGACCTTGTTTTTAACGATATGAGGTTGCTGCTTTGACCCTTATTGGCCAGTGACCTGAGTAAGCATTTGGCGAGCTTGTGCCTTGCTCCAACGACCTCGATGTTGATTTAAGCTAAGTCCTTATCTGTTGGGCTCGTCTATTGGGCTTTTACTAGCCCATTTGCATGGTTCCAAAAATACCTATAATAATACTATAATCGAAATAACGAACCTTCTCTAGGACCGAGCTTTAAGATATAAGTATATCTATCCAACATTTTAAAAATAATAATCCTCCAATGATTATCAAAATAAACAATATTAAATATATGTATTGCTAATTATTTTATTAAATTAAATAAAATTTGAGAATAATTAATTAATTACAATTACAAATTAATGTAACAAATTTTCAAGCACCAAAACAATAACTTTAAACATAGTGGATACTAAAAAATTAATTAAGTAATCCATTTAATTTTTTATGTTATTTACAATTAAAATTTTTATTTTTAACTTGATAAAAAAATTAAAAACTAATGCAAAAAATATTAATATATGAATTACTACAAATTTTATTGCATGAAATACCAAAAATTTTTTAAAAGAATTCAATGTATCCTATTTTACCCACCTTAGAAATATATATATATATATATTTACTTTAAGTACTAAGGTTTGAGATATATAATCAAATAGAAAAAAAATTCCTACAAAATTATATTACAATTCATCAAACAGGTTAGATAAATAAAATTTTACTATGAATAAAAATTTTAAATGCTATAATTATAATAAAACAAATAAGACAAACTATACTAACTATTTAAACTTAAATAAATAAAATTCTAATATGAATAAAAAATTCATTATACAGAATATATAAATAAAATTCTACTATTAATAAAAAAATTTAAATACTACAATTCTAATAAAACAAACAAGACAAGCTTTATTAACTACTTAAACTTAAATAAATAAAATTCTCATATGAATAAAAAATTCATTATACATACTAAATAAATAAAATTCTACCATAAATAAAAAATTTAAATACAACAATTCTAATAAAACAAATAAGACAAACCTTACTAACTATTCAAACTTAAATAAATAAAATTCTCATATAAATATAAAAAAATTTATCATACATAGTAGATAAATAAAATTCTGTCATGAATAAAAAATTTGAATATTTCAATTCTAATAAAATAAATAAAACAAGCCTTACAAATTAGTTAGTAACTATACTTACAAAAAAATAACTTTCTCATAAATATTAAAGAGTAACATAATAAATTTTAATGTCTGAAATATTAACTAATCAACTAATTAATTATCTTATTTTTTTCACCTTATATCTGTTTCAAATTCCTATTTTATTCTATTAATATAATAATTTTAAAATTATAATGACTAAAATTTTAAATCTTCTATCATTACTTGTAGGAGAAAAAATAAATAATATCATTATCATTAAGTTTAATTTAGGTAATTAATTTTTTATATAAAAAAATCTATACAAAATAATGTATAATAATTATTTAAATTAATGCCTTATTAATAATATAAAACAAAATTTAACTACAAAAGGCTATGTTTAAATAATTTATAAATAAAAATAATAATAAATAAAAAAAATAGAAACTTACCTCAAGAATTTTGCGGAAGAAGGAAATGAAGGTAAATAGAAGAAGAGTTCTGAGAGATGAAGGTTTAAAATGACAAAAGATAGAGAACGGGATACGAAGAAGAAGAGGTGAAGAAGAGAGCAATTAAGTGTGAAGAAATTTAAAAAGTTTGAAGGTGTACAAAATTAAGCACGCTTAAGTGTTGCTTTAAATATGCCTCTGGCATCACGCAGAGAACTATTTTTGTCTTGACATCATGGAGGGAAACACTTTTCCAGTGTACCTTCTACGCCACAAAAAGCCTCAAATCATCAATTAAAGCTCAAAATAGGTGCGCCAATCAAGCTACTACAAATCATAAATCCATCGGCTGGTCTTTGTAATAAGATAAGATTTATTGTAACACAAATGACAAATCGTGTCATTAAAACTAAAGTGTTAAGTGATAATAATATTAGGAATAAAGTCTTCATATTAAGAATAGATCTAAATCTTTTACAATAAAAAAAACCATTTAAATTACCAAAAAGACAATTTCCCATCATGATATCTACAAACAAGAGCCAAGGTCAATTAATACAATTATTTGTCGAAGCCAATGTATGTTTAGTCATAATCTTCAATGTACCGACACTTCATATAACAGTTGTATCTGCGTGTCAAAAATAAAAAATTTATCAACACTAATACTTCATTTATCATGTAAAAATAACACCGACACTTCTAAATATGTCGTGTCCCCGTGTCTACATATCCCCGTATCCACATATTAGTATTCGTGCAACATAGGTCATAATCAATTATATGTTGATATATCCAGAATTAAAAGTAGTTTTGGATTGAAAACTCAGACAATAAATGTAGAAACATAATCACAAATGTTTTTGTCAGAGAGGCTTTCCAAAATGTACATTCTACAGATAAGGTAAATCTATGTATGACCTTTATATTCATTATTAAAAATCATATGGTAAATATTTGACAAATAATCCGGTTTAAAAAGCATGTAATAAATTATCATTCTACTAATTCATATTCCTTTTCTTTCTTGCAACGTACATGATCACTTTAGCAATTCACAAATTGTAATTAATGTCACTTGGACGAAGTTAATATTCTTCGTTATACTTAAAAATCATTAAAGGCAGAAACATGAGTTTAAGCATGTACTTGAATTATTTTTACTTAACTCTTACGGTAAGTAGACGATTTCTTGAAATAAAATATTTAACTTGTAATAATGGTGGCTAATTAGTATCAATAAATTATTTATTACATATTGAAAACTATTTAGAATAACAAAATACTATAATAATTAAAGCCCATGCATAGCACAAGCTACATTCTAATTTAAAATATTCTATTAATAAATATTTTTATAAATATTATAATTTAAATAATTTAAACATCAAACTTTCTGAATGTTGCATGTAAGGGTTAGGCCTATTATGTGCAATAAAATCTTAATAATTATTAATTATAATTTTATATTTTTTTAGTGATATAATATTTATTTTTACTTGATTAAAAGATATTAATGATATTAAATAATTAAGTGAATTTTGAATTGATCAGCATTTATGTTAAACATAATCACATGATAAGATTTATCCATAAATAATTAAAAATACACAAATATGATTTGGTCAAACTTTATACTCTTTAAACTTAAATATTCTTATTAAAAATCAAATAAGAATTTTGATATCTTATAATTTTATCCTTCCAAATCTTTGTCCTTATTAAATGATATATATATATAAGTAAATAATTATATTTATATAAAATTAAAATACTTATCAACATATATCAAATTTTGATTTAGTAAATAATATTTATCTAAAAATTCTTACTTTATAAATTTTTATATTATCTTTAAATATCAAATACTAAATTTGATATTTCATATTTTATTTTAAAATTTTTTATCACTTTTAAGTACTTATCATAATTTAAATTTAAAATATTACTAAAACTTCATAAAAAATATTTCTAAAATATATATGTATTTTTAAAATAATATATTAGATATAACATACACAAATAACAGTAGTTAAATAAATAGTTTAAAAATATGCATGAACCATTATTAATTAAATAATTAAAATTTTTATCATAAAATAGTTAATTTAAATTTTAAATGAAATAATTTATAAATAAATCACCTGAGTATTAATAAAATATGAAAATATTTTTATAAAGATGAAAAAATTTAAATAACAAAATTAATTAATTCAAAATAGTAATATAATAATTTTATCAAATTAAAAGAAATAGGATATTTTTTCGTAATTAATATAAATATAATTTTAACTATATAATAAAAATATGATGATATATTTAAGTATATTATAATTTAAAATCTAAATTTATACCATAAAATAATATTAAACAAAACTTATCAAACTTATCCAAGTTAAGTAATATAATAATTGTTAACAAAAACATTAAATATTAAAATTTAATAAATTTTAACAATTAAATAAACAATTCTATTAATATGTATCTAATTAAATTTAGAAATTGTTGTCATACTTTATTATTCTCTAAACTAACGAACTCCTCTAAATGCACTATAGACAAATCAGGGAAACCTAGTTTCTCCACGTAGAAAGGAGAATTTATGGCCAATAATAAATGGCCACATCACACTTGTTGTAAGTCTTGTAGACTTGAGTTGTTGAGTCGTCTCTTGGACCGTCGAAAACACTCGCCTTCTCCACGTCAAATGAAACGGAGGAACCAATAACACATCGCCACGTTTCCACAAAGAAATCGTCATCCGTTAGATCTTCCAAGCTGGCACAGTTAAACCAATCAAAACACTTATCCCACCTGAGAGGGCATTTCCCGTGAGAAACACGGTCGCTCACAAAAACAGTTATATATTACTCGCAAAGAACCACAGTCGCCAACCCAAACGGATCATCACTCCACTCAGCGAAGCTACTAGAAGCTCCATAGCCTACTACGATGAGGAAGTGGACCGTCCCTTCCGTCCTTCTTCTACTCTGTCTTCTCTTTCTCTTTGCAGATCAAGGTATACTGCCATCCCCTTGATCGGTTTCCTAATTTTTCTCGTAGGAGTTTTCCTTTGCTTTACCCCAGCAACTTCATTTTCTCGTCGAATTTTGATTTTTCGAGCTAGTTTCTTGGGATTTTTTAAATGTCTAATTTTGCATCTACGGTTGTGTAGGTAAAAAGTTCCAGGCAAATGCTGAGGGTAGCTCCGACGAGCTTGTAGATCCACCGAAGGTGGAGGACAAGATCGGTGCTGTTCCAAATGGCCTTTCAACCGATTCAGATGTGGCCAAGAGGTTTTTATACTTCTAGTGAATCATGATTGTGTTTTATTTAATTATTTATTTATATTGATTTATGATTCTAAATGTGATTTTAGGGAGGCGGAGTCGATCTCTAAGAGATCTCTTCGCGGCAACGCGGAGAAGTTCGAGTTCCAGGCTGAAGTATCACGGCTTATGGATATTATCATCAACTCCCTCTACAGTAACAAAGACATCTTCCTTAGGGAGCTGATCTCTAATGCTTCTGATGTAAGCTGATTCCCTTTTTATTATCGTGTCTATAAACCTTACGTCAAAACTTTTTAGTTGGACTTTTGTTAATAAGAAATTCATGTGATGTTCTAGGCATTGGACAAGATTAGGTTCCTCTCCCTCACAGACAAAGAGATTTTGGGTGAGGGTGACAACACAAAGCTTGAAATCCAGGTCAGAATAGCTCAATGCTCAACTTGCTTTATGTTAAGAATTGGACGCCTATTCATGGAATGATGGCAATTTAATGTGATACTGATGATCGCATTTTATTGTACCAGTCCTTATGAATAGTCTTGCCAAATTGAAGTTTTTATGGTTTATGTTTTTACCTGAAATATGTTGTGTTATGATGAAATGCAGATTAAGTTAGACAAGGAAAAGAAAATCCTTTCAATTAGGGACAGAGGTATAGGTATGACAAAAGAGGATTTAATAAAGAATTTGGGAACGATAGCAAAATCTGGAACTTCAGGTATGCATCTTGTGCTAAGTGCTAAATATCTTCCCATTTGGTGCATTGTTTCTCTGTTTGGGTAAATTTAAACTGTAGAAATTGTTGACTGGAACTATATATCTATGCAGCATTTGTTGAGAAAATGCAGACAAGTGGAGACCTCAATCTTATCGGGCAGTTTGGAGTTGGGTTCTACTCTGTGTATCTAGTGGCGGACTACGTTGAGGTCATTAGCAAGCATAACGATGATAAGCAGTAAGTCTTTTAAAGTCCATATTGCTATTCTGTTCACTATTATTGGGATGAGCTTTTACATATTTGTACCTTCAGTCCAGCATACTGATTAAAAACTAATTTGGTTTTCAGGTATGTATGGGAATCAAAAGCTGATGGAGCATTTGCAATTTCTGAAGATACATGGAATGAGCCATTAGGACGTGGAACAGAGATTAGATTACACCTTAGAGACGAGGCTGGGGAATACTTGGAAGAGCATAAGCTGAAAGTATGCACAGAAATGCTGGCTTAATTGTTACAAATCAGTCAATTATAAAATAATTATGCCTTTTTTGCTAACTCTAACCGATGCTTAAATTTGTTTGGCTAGATTAAAATGCTCTGCCTCATTCAGCAACTATTCCTTTTTGCAGGAATTGGTGAAGAAATATTCTGAATTTATCAATTTCCCTATCTATATATGGGCTTCCAAAGAAGTTGATGTGGAAGTCCCTGGTGATGAAGATGAGTCTAGTGATGAAGAGTCGAAATGTATGTATATGTGAAGAAAGTTGGGAGAAAGAATTCTTAAATGTCCATTAATTTGCATGTGTGCGCGAGTGTGTGTAATATCATAATTTATGATTTTTTTTAAATCTTATTTCATTACATAAACAGCTGAAAGCAGCTCTGAGGAAGAAAGCGAAGATGATGCTGAGAAAAGTGAAGATGAGGAAAAGAAGCCCAAGACAAAGACAGTGAAGGAAACAACCTATGAGTGGGAACTTTTGAATGACGTGAAAGCTATCTGGTTGCGCAATCCAAAGGAGGTGACAGATGAAGAGTATACCAAATTCTACCGCTCTCTTGCCAAGGTATAATGCTATCTTAATCAGTTATGGTACAAAGGTTGTTATTCAGAAGTCAACAACACCGTGAAGTTGTGGATTTATGTATGCTGCAGGACTTTGGTGATGAAAAACCTTTAGCATGGAGTCACTTTACTGCTGAAGGTGACGTTGAGTTCAAAGCAGTCCTGTTTGTGCCACCAAAGGCTCCGCATGATTTATATGAGAGTTATTACAATGCTAACAAATCCAACCTGAAGTTGTATGTTAGACGCGTATTCATTTCAGATGAATTTGATGAACTATTACCAAAATACCTTAACTTCTTAAAGGTAATTTGGATTGTGCAATGCTACCGCAGCTTGGTACTTTTATGAAGTACGGAATATGTTCCCTCTAATTAATTTTATTTATTTATTTGTTTTGTTTGACTTGGTGAGTAGGGTCTTGTTGATTCTGACACATTGCCGCTTAACGTATCACGAGAGATGCTTCAGCAACACAACAGTCTCAAGACAATTAAGAAGAAACTCATCCGCAAAGCCCTTGATATGATCCGTAGGATTGCTGATGAGGATCCTGATGAGTCCACTGACAATGACAAGAAAGGTATGGTAAAATAACTCTTGCTTCTAATACCCAAATGCTGATCACTGGTCCGCTTTCAACTTCTTTAATGTTCCAGAGCACAGCTAAATTGTATTTGTAAGAGGTTCCTTGATTGTAGCAACTGATGTTTCCCTTTCCTTGTTAAATGTTCATGCAGATGAGAAATCCCCTGAAAATGATGAGAAGAGAGGTCAGTATGCTAAGTTCTGGAATGAGTTTGGGAAGTCCATTAAACTTGGCATCATAGAGGATGCTACAAATAGAAACCGTTTAGCAAAACTTCTTAGATTTGAGAGGTATCTTGTTTGTTTCCTTGTAATCAAATTCTCTCTAAGGATTCCTTTTCTTTTGCCACACATATTGTTGTTGCCTAATATGTAAGTGAATAATTTTATTTCTTGAATTCTTACAGCACCAAGTCCGATGGAAAATTGACTTCTCTCGATCAGTACATCTCTAGAATGAAAGCTGGACAAAAGGACATCTTTTACATAACTGGAACCAGCAAAGAACAATTGGAAAAATCTCCATTCCTTGAGCGACTTAAGAAGAAAAATTATGAGGTGCAATTGAAAATCTGTTGTTTTTTATACATAGCCTTTGGGTTCTTATGAGTGCATTGAATCTTACTGTTTCCAAATTTGTTACAGGTTATTTTCTTCACAGATCCAGTTGATGAATACTTGATGCAATATCTGATGGATTATGAAGACAAAAAGTTCCAAAACGTTTCCAAGGAGGGTCTTAAACTTGGCAAAGATGCAAAAGACAAGGAACTGAAGGAATCTTTCAAGGATCTTACCAAGTGGTGGAAGAGTGCCCTTGCCAGTGAGAATGTTGATGATGTGAAGATATCCAACCGTTTGGATAACACACCATGTGTGGTAGTGACATCAAAATATGGTTGGAGTGCTAACATGGAGAGGATCATGCAGTCTCAGACCTTGTCAGATGCGAGCAAGCAAGCATACATGCGTGGCAAGAGGGTTCTTGAAATCAATCCTAGGCACCCTATCATCAAGGAACTCCGGGAGAGAGTTGTAAAGAACCCTGAGGTACATGATAGAACTGAAAATTTTTACTAGTTTCTTCTGATATTTTACATTTGAAAAACTTGATATTTTTTAAATGATCATAAAGGTAAGCTGACTTCTGTATTTGCTTTACCCTTACCAATGTTTCTAAATACTGCACTAAAGGGTTTATTCATTTGCATGCTTAGTTATTTGTACATTTGATGAAAAAAAAACCTGGCTTGCCATAATTCCTTGCACTTCGGGACATTTTGAAAGTTGTTTTGTCATTGCCTCTGCAAAAATAATGGGGTCATTCTTGTTTATTCTGCTTGCTGGTATGCTGTTAGGTGTGATTGGCTGCATTTCATGATATCTAACTGTAAAGTTGTACAAGACAATATCAAAACACCAATATTTCTTAATGAAGGATTTATTACTGATATATTTGGGTTGCTTTTCAGGACGAGAGCGTCAAGCAAACTGCGCAGCTGATGTACCAGACAGCTCTATTTGAAAGTGGTTTCTTGCTGAATGACCCCAAAGATTTTGCTTCACGTATTTATAACTCAGTGAAGTCTAGCTTAGACATCAATCCTGAAGCATCAGTTGAAGAGGAAGATGATGCCGAAGAAGTTGAGGCTGAGAGTGATGCAAAAGAAGATGCATCTTCAAAGGCCGAAGCTGAAGCTGAAGTCAAGGACGAGTTGTAGATTTACAAGTTGGACGGATTCTCTTCTCACTGACGTACGCTGCACTTCTGGGTTTAGTTTCTTTTTATAAATCTAAACTTTCCAGCATGAGTCAATTCCATATGTTGAAGTTGTTAAAAGGTACACAGTAGCCGTAACTTACTGTAATCATATCATATGCCCTGGAATTTTGCCTTGCTATTAGTGAATTATTTCCGGAGATTATGCTTTTCTACTGCCTACGCAATGCTATCTAGCCATTTTTATTTGAATGATCAGCAACGTGTATGGTCCCTTTGCTCCCACGTTTCAAAGAAAGGTGCTCTGAGATCTTTGCGACTGGGCCTTAGCTCAGCTAGTTTATTTTATTGAAGAATTTGCTTATATTGACCTTAAACCCTAAAGGATTCGGCCGTAAAAGACTGTCACAGTCTATTTGTCTGATCAATTGTTGGATTTTTTCACGTTATGCTGAGTGTTTTGTAATTTATATTATATCAAGATAATCATAGACAATAAGATATATAGTACATAAGCATTATTTATGTATGTAGGCAACAAATTCATTCATATTGGTAAATAAGATGCATTTATAAAATTTGAATATACGTGAATGAATACGATAAAAAATAAATAAATTTATTAGATAATATTTCAATTAAAAATAAGTTATGATATCAAGTCACAAATTCATATCTTAATGTGTAGTTGGGTCATTTGGATACTTCTTTAAAAAACATTATAAACCAAAATCTTAGCATAAATAGGCATGCTTTTTTCGAGTTGGTATAAGAGATTTTCTCCTTATTTAAAAGGGATCTAATACACTATAATATATTAATGTAAAAATAAAAATTTAAGTATCATAAGCACATGCGTATCATCTTGCACGTGACAAGATATTTTGATCAAAATTATGTAATATCCTTAAAACAGAAAAAAATAGGAAAAATAATTTATTTATGCATTATCTCTTAAATTTGTGTCATATGATTTACTTTTCATATTTGATTTTTTGTGACAAGTTTCTTTTGAATCCATGTTTACCAAATGTGATCATAGGTCTCGATTTGTGACATTCTTCCCTGTTTAAAAAACATCGATGTCCTCACTGACAATTCGACACAACTTTAAAAGAATCTTAAGTCTGTTTTCCTAAGCTCTTCCCTTGACTTCTTCTCTATTTGTCTTTTTGTACTTTGTCAATGTTTGTTTTCAATACTTTAGTCTAACACTTCTTCTTAAAAGTCTTCGATATGCTCTTTTTTAGCTCTTGTTAGGCTTTCTTCTATTTGTCTCCATGACTTGTTGACGATTAAAAGTGAGCTTGTCTCTATAACTCTAGAGATGATTGCCTTTGTAACTCAAGCATGAATTATGTATTTTAGGTGCGCTTACTATCGATATGCCCCACATCCAATGTCTCATTCCACCAATATGAGAAACATAAATCTTATGTCTTTTCTTGGCACAAATGTTATACTTTGCTAACAAGTATGGCTTGCTTGCAAGTCCTATTTTTTGCTTGCAAGTTTGCTTGTGTGGTTTTGACAATCTATTATACTTCGCTTCTTACTTTGTTACTCAAACATCATTGCTCCTCGAACAAGAACTCAACAATCACTAGGTGTCTCCAATTACTTGAACATAACACCTTGATGATATCCCCTACCATGGTTGATAGGGTTAAACAAAGAGCTACACGTCATTCTTTTTCTAGTTTGCACACGTCCATGCTCTCCAAGATCATTCCCACAAGCTCCTCTTATGACTAAACATTGGTACTCTTAAAGCAATATGAACTTAAGCCTTTTTTTTTAAGTTAATCTTTGCTGCTAAGTGAATGCCTCTACATACAAGAACATTACAACAAGATAAAATGAAATATGTGTTGGGCAATTACTCCTCCGAACACACACACTATGCTCTTCGATTCTTCTATAAACTCCTATCTAAAAGGATTTGCCTACTTCACACATCTTTGTTGATGTGTCTTGTCCATTACCTTTGCTACTACTATACAGGTTACTACCCTCGGATTTGCATAGCTCCTTACACGAATAAACCCTCTCAAGGGATGGGATCTACCTCACCTTGTTGTTGTTTCCCTACTCTTGGAGCTCTAGGAATTGGATTGCATCGATCCTAGCTCAAGACTTATCTTCCCATTAGAACCTTCATTACCACTTTTGTCACCTCTTTGTGCTTCCCCTTGAAGCTGGGCTTGTAAAGAATGCATGGTAGCCTTTTGTGAACATTCTATCATTCTATGTAGCTTATTACATGAAAAACATGTTTTGATCTTGGATTTCTCTTTGCTCTTAGATGTTTGAGATGATGTTGAAACTTGTAAGTGGGAAGACACTCCGTTGCCTTATTCCCTACTCTTGGATTTACCACCCTTATCTAACTAGTTGCCATTAGCAATATGCGAGCCCTCTCTAAGGGACTTCAAGCTTGAAAATCTGATGTCGTAGTTAGACAAGCGCTCAATTGTGATCATTGCTTTCTATGAAGATTTGAACTCTTCTCCTTTGAAGGTCCATGGTAACTTCTCACAATAAACTATCAACAAAATGAAACATATCCTTTTCAGTCATGTCCCTTATATCTATCATGATAGTTGTAAACTTCTTCATGTTAACATGAACTGATCCTCTTTGTCTCAGCTCTTTTAACTTTCGTTTGGCCAAATAGTTAACATTTTTAAGATAAAAGTACACCTTCAATTCATGCTTGAAGTCTTCCCAAGTGTTGATGCTACACCTTCCTTCTTGAATCTCTAAATATTTAGTTTTCCACTAAACCTTGGCATTGTCTATAAAAAACATAGTAGCTTTGTTCAGCTGAGCTTCCTTCAAAGTATGCTAATTGCTTGGAAATATTGGTCCATATCAAACAAAAAATTCTGAGCTTTTATGCATCTTTCTCCCCACATGTAGCCTTGGTTTGGGGATTTTCACCTTTTCCCTTCGCTTTAAGGTGCCACCCTCTTGCAAACCATTCCCAGTGGCCATCATCAGTATCTTCACTAAGATTCCTATGTCGCTCATCTCACTATGAAGAGCTATTACAACATCTTCACCTCATTAGTAAAGTCATTCATAGCATTTCCAAATCCTTTTGAGTGTTCTTAATAGTATTAAGCTGCTCACTAACTTGCTAGGCATCACTAATCCATATGCTTTCCACTCTCGCATTAGCTTCAAAATTTGAAACTCAGCTCTCGAGAGATTCCTAATTTTTGGCTCTTAAAAGTTCAGGTATCTTTTCACTTTGCAAATTTCTAACAAATTCAGCAAGTCCTTTAAGATTTTGAGTGCAATGTCAACTGCATCAAAGTGTTCAGCGGGTGTCATTTTCTTCGACATAATTGGTGTATTAAAAGGGTGTAGTAGAAAATAAAAAAACGTCGCCTCAACCACGCTCTAATATCAGATTGTCATGATCCAATAGCTCAATTGTCAGAATGTACGACACTTAGTCTTTTCACTCGATACTCACTTTCTCAATACCTAAGAATAAGTTAGTTAATCAGTCATACACCATCTTAGTTTTGAAGATAATGAGTAACACCCACAATTTATCACATCAAGGCAATCATAAGGAATAAAACACATAACACATAAGCAACCAATTCATATACATAGGCAAACAAGATGTGTTCATGCAATTTGAACATATGTGAATGAATGATGCTAAAAGCGGATAAATTTACGAGACAATATTTCAATTGAAAATGGAGTACTTCTTTCATTCATATAAACGTCTCGTTACGAGACTCCCAAGTGTGTAGGGGAGGCACTAAGCCACATAATCCTACCCTTAGATTAATGCCTCAATGCCTACCCATGTCACGAACACTTATCCCCTTAAAGAGCATTCTAAGTTAAAGCCTTACTGACATAAGTAAACATATTTTTTTTCAAGTTGACATAAAGATTTTTCTCCTAGCTCGGAAAGGATCTAACTTGTAATAATGCATCAATATGAAGATGAAAATTCAAGGATTACAACCATATACTTATCTACTTACACTAGATAAGTTATCTTAGTCAAAATTATATTAATGCTCTCAAAATGGCAAAAATAGGAAAAATAATTTACAAATATATTTTCTCTCAAATTAGCACCACATGATCTACTCTTTATACTTAATTTTTTTTGCCAAGTTCTGTTCGAATTTAAACAAATTTACTTGCCAAATTTAATCACAAGTGCTAATTTATGACAAAGAGCAATGTAGATTTGAATGAGAAAATTTGGAGATCAACTCTGCAAGAGAAGCACACTTCTTCCCTTCTATCAACTATAACTAGATGTCATCAAGAGAAAGTAAAATCCAAAAATTTGAATTACAAAAAAAAAAAAGAATAATAACCCTTTTTTTCTCTCCATTTTCTTTTTCTTTTTTGAAGTTCCAAACAAACCTTTTTCCCTTTCATTTTTTGTTACTCTTTAATAAACCTTTAGCATAAATACTAAACAGTTACAGAAGACATGAGTGTAAACCTGTCATAATCCAAATTCTTGGCTATAACTGACATGAATATCAATCATCGATTAATAATCACCAGCCTTCAACCGATCACTATTATCTCTTTTATCATTTTCTACTCATAATCATATTAATACTTTTGAGTCACATTCGCTAGATCTTGATTGATTGGTTAATAATTAATAAGCCTATTAAAAAAAAAGAAGGATAGACACATTGGAATACAAACATTTGTATTATATACAAAGGCATTGCCCAATAGGCACATGCCATTTTTAAACATTAGTTCACAATTTTGTTACATATTTCTAAAAGTTCTACATCAACTACTAACCAGCTTAAAGGATAACCCTACTCTGCCCCTTATATCCCCCCAAAGGCAAGGCGATCAAAAAGTTAGATTAACCTATATCTTATCATGAAACTAAGCATAGGTTAAAATAACTAAGCCCTTAGGGTATCTTGTGGCCATCCTAGATACAAATTTTCAAAAGGGTTAATAATATATTTATAGATGGATGGTTAAACCCCAAGGGTCAAACCACCCTATGGCCATCATTAAGAGGAGGATATTCGAGGGTTGCAATGGAATAATCTCCGCCTCATGTAACACCTTGCAGCCAACTAG
Source organism: Saraca asoca (assembly GCA_026873985.1). NCBI lineage: Eukaryota > Viridiplantae > Streptophyta > Magnoliopsida > Fabales > Fabaceae > Saraca > Saraca asoca. The sequence goes on from JANHAO010000159.1 coordinate 21,822, forward strand.
ATTTAAAATGATAATATAATGTATCTTAATCTAATATATTCCTAGAGGACTCTTAAAAGGAATATGGTGAAAACATTGGCAATGATATCCATTAGATCGTTATCCATTCTTACTTTTTGGAGAATGAATGACTGTAATTTCTTAAGAATCTAAAAGAATAGTCTACAGAAGAATAAGTTTGGATCTCAATGAGATTAATTTGTACCTAACTTATGAATTTCTGAATAATAGCATTGCATATGAAAAATCATAACCATATATGCATATTTCATACCACACCATATTAATCAAGTCATAAGTCATGGCTTTAAGTCATCATCATTAATCATCACTTGTCAAATCACTTTATATCTCCTTTAATATTACTCAAAATAACAATTTAGATAGGAAGCAAAATAAATAATACCAATTAAAATTCTCTTTGTTACTCTTTTTTAGCTTTATCTCGCATAAACCTAACCTTATCCCTTGCACCATAATAGAATGTGTAGATCTGGGATCTGGTTCATTTTCCCCCATCTCATCTCATTAATCATATCTCATCATCATCATCATTCATAGTCTCATATTTCATAAGAAAATTTCAAACTTTTGCACAGTATCATCACTTATCACACCTTTCACAATCCATTGCCATCACACACACACACACACACACACACACACACTTGTAACCTTATCAAGATAGCTATCTGGATGGTTACCATAACATCAATATATAAATAATGAGTAGATGAATTGTTATTAGCATATGAGTTATGCATTTAGAACTTACAGATAATTATGTTAGGAAATGACTAGGAGCTACATGAAATTGGATTAAGAAAAATGAAGGTTGCCCTTTAGATAAATGACTTGGTTTGTAAGAGTATATAAAAATTTGGAGGTGTGATTAGAATTGCAAGCATGATCACTGTTGAACTACGAGTAGAATTGTGATCAAAATCGTGAGGGTTAAATAAGGAGGATTCGATTCAACTCACAAGGATTCAATACAAAAATATGAGTTTGCTCGCCAAAAACTATAACCTTTTGAGAAGTCCAAAATAACTATGTGATCAAAATCGTGATTAAAATTGAAAAATAGGATAGAAAAGGTTTATTCAAATTGCACGAAACTAGTTATATTTCTGATTCGGATTGCAAGGCATAACATAAATTGGTTTCCGCTAGCATGATCACGGGTTCAGTGTAAAATGGTGTGATTCGACTCATGAACTTTGGTTTTGTGGAAGAATAGCAAACAAAATAGGGGGAAAATTATCCAATTTGCACCAAATCATATAGGTTCAACATACCATTGTTTTAGAAGTTTAAACAAGCATAAATTCTAGCTTTTTCAAACATAAAACCAAATTTATATCAATAAATGCAATCAAACTTAAACTTTAATAAACAATAACTAATATCCATTTCCCTCAACTTACACCAACATTCAGTGGATCACAATCAAATATTTATGTTATAATTTACAAGAAAGGTAAGAATTACTCACCTTAAGGGTTGGAAAGAAGAAATCAAATTGATTCAACACAAGTTTTCAACACTTTTCATGAACAAGGAAGAGGAGTATATTAGCTTCTTACATTTCAAAGTTTTCTCTCATCAACTAATCATGTACTATTAGATTGTAGTTTTATTCCATACAAGCAAGCTAGAAATAAAAGATTCAGGCTTCAAAAATATCATAAAATCATGTGAGTTCATTTTTGGATTCAAAAATTTAGAACTCAGATTATTCTTAATGAATCAACAAATTTTGGTACCAAATTGAAGAGGAAAAAGAAAGGAATCAGTAGTAAAAATATAAAAAATTAACATGAAAGATTGAATGCTTACTTTAAAAGAGAGAGAGAGAGAGAGAGAGAGAGAGAGAGAGAGAGAGAGAGAGAGGTGTAGATAGAGGGTGTGAGCTTACTTGGTGAAAATGAAGTGTTGTATCGATGCAATTGGGAAAGGCTAGAAAAAGCGAAAAGAAACTGACCCTATTAAGGGCAAAATGGGAAAATGTGTCAATTTGACCTTTAACTTCAAGTTGACCAAATTTTCTTTTAAAAACTTTTCCTATTTCCTCAACTTTAAGTCCATATTTAACATACTCATCAATCATCAACAGTCATGAAATTTTAACACAAATTAGTTAAATTAATTATCCTTGTAATGACTATAAATTTACACTCATTAGGCACCTGTAACCCTAGTTTCAATTCCTTAGAAGTTTTTTATAAATTAAATCCTAAAAATTCAAATGTATTTTACAACCATTCAAAAAAGAAATCCTAATTTTTTTTAAAGATTCCATAAATTCACATAATTCATTTTCACTATATTTGGACACTTTGTTTCTCATGATTTATTATTTCAAGAGACTTGAAACTTTTAAATTCCCTTTTTCAAATTTTTTCAAAAAGTCATTTTATTATCAAAATTAATTTTAATAAATTCGAGTATTACAAAATCATTGGACTATCTGTAATTCGTTGCCATTTTTTTTATCATTCAATGCTAGCTAACTATTCCTCTAATGAAGGCTTTCCGGACTAACACTTTGAAAGACTTGTAAGCTAGCCCCGACCTCAGCCTTCGTCTTTGGACCTCTACGCAGGAGAATTCTATCAGAATGTTTCGAATTGATTTTTATTCTTTTTTGGGAAATCGGAAAATGGGGTTAGGATCTTGCAACTCTGAAGTTTGAAGCATAAAGATTTCTTTAGATGTAAGATTTAACTTTCACCCTTTTTTTTTTCTAGTTGACATGAATTTTCAGCTTTTCTTAAAAGCTTTCTTAGTCCGGCTTTCTACCGTACCTAATGTTAACAACAAAACTATTTGTCACTGTGATGTTAAAATAAAAGTATTTCCTATTTTTAATGTTATTTTTTGGGTGAGAAAATGAGGGAAATGCAAAAAGTTGTCGATGGTAACTTCTTCAAGACAGTAAACGTTGGTTATAGCAATGTTGCCTAAGTCATGTGCAGGCAGTCTGACACTGCCCAAGCAATGTTGCCCAATCGAGTTGTGTTGCCTCCCCCGACGTTGCCCAGATAGTAAGCATGCACTCATGATGCTACACTATTGTGCCGAAGGCTGTGTAATGTCACTATCATGAAGCCATAGAGCCATACATGCAATATATGCACAGTACTCCTTTCCCATGCACTGCTATGTAATGCCTCTTAGTCTTCTTGCATTTCCTTCTCCTTGAAAGCTATCTTGAGGTAACTCTTGTGTTTTTATTATATATTACCTAAAGGAAATGAGTTAATATCTTTATTATATTAGTATTGTTGATTATATAAATTATTTGAATATAGTTTTTGTATTTATAATTTATTTTGATTGATTATTGAAATATTATTTTGAATAATTATCATACACTATTTTGTATATATGTTACAAATACATAAAAAAAATAATTATCTAAATTAGGCATAATGATAATAATTTTGTTTTTTTCCCTTGTTAGTAATAATGGAATATTTGATATTTTAGTAGTTAATAGTTTTAAAATTATTAAGTTAGCATCAAATATTTTTTAGAAAGTTAATTTTTATTGGTGTAGTTAACAATTGGTTCTTATACGCTGTGTGAGGTAGCAAAATAAAATATGGATTTGAAATAGATATAAAAAAATAAATGAAAAAATTATTTAGTTGAATAATTAAAATACAGTAAAATTTATTATGTTAGTTTTAATATTTATGAGAAAATTATTTTATGTAGATATAGATAGTAACTAGCTGGTAATGCTTGTTTTACTTAGTTTATTAGAATTGTAGTATTTTATTTATTTGGCATGTATGATGAAATTTTTTCTTCTTCTAATGTTAGTTGTGCACATTATAAATTAGATCTGATATTATTTTTCTATTTTTCTATTTATGTTTGATTATCTATTACAAGTCTTACTACTTAAAATGCAAAAAAAAAAAAATCTATTTGAAGTTAAAATATGATAAACTAATTTTTGTTGAAAATTTTTTAGTATTTTATACATTAATGTTTGTTGTGTTAGTTTTTAATATTTCTGATGAAGTTAAAAATAAAAATTTTAATTGTAGATAACATAAAAAATTAAATAGATTACTTAATTGATTTTTTGAGAATGTCGTCATCTCTTAAATCCTTGTTCAAGAGAAGGCTTGTTAATCTGATTACAACATCACCTTATGATGATATTATTTTCTATGTTTACTATATATTCTATATTTTTTTTCATAATATTATTTTTTATGTTTACTATATATCTTGATAATTTTTTTTATTTTATATATGATTTTTATATTTCTAAAAGAACAGATATTATATGTATGCTTTGTTAGTAAAATAGGGTTTTTTTTAGTAACATATTGATGGTTTGAATAATGCTTACTAAAATAATGTTTTCCTTTATATTTAGTCTTTGTATAATATTTTATATTTATGTGTTTTCTATATTGTCTTGAAAATGATATTCTTGATTTATTAATTTTTTTATGGAAAACATGTATTAGTTCCCATAACATTTCTTTTTAAAGAAAAGGTAGTTATTTGTGATATATCACATAGTTATTACTTTACGATGAATATCTAGATTAAAAAAATGTTAGACCATCAATTGTAGTTATTTACAATAATAGGAAAATGTACAATGATCATAAAGGATTGATCTTTAGATGTCTGGATCTAACATCCTTTTGGTTAGATAAGAATGTGACATTAAATAATATTAAATAGAAAATTTTGTCAAAGTTGAAAGTAGGATTTGAGAGACAAATCTCATCCATTCCGCATAGGTTTCCCATATCATACCACTATATTATGTGTTACCTAGGGTTTAGATTGTTTAATGATGACGATGTGAGCATCATGTTTTGTCGTCATGATGAATTTCCCAATTTTGGTGCATCGGAATTATATGTTGATTTTGAGATCAAGAAAATAGTAGAAAATGAAAAGATTAATAAGATGCCTCAACATAAAAATAATGCTCTTGAGGTAATAAATTTGAATTATCAATTCATGGAAATGTTCTCTCAACAGAGTTATTGCCACACCATCCACAATATTGTCAGCCCATTAAACTATGGTCCACTACTCATGCTACAAGATGACGATGGTGACATTTAAAACGTACATAAGGTTAATAGAAATTATGAAGGGAGAATTGGTATGGCAGGTGTTGTATTGCAAGGTGAGGACAACTAGTATCTAAATCTACCTAGCATAGATCGATTGCATAAAGATGTTGAGAATAATGATGAACCACCATTTTATGGCCACAAAGATGAAGAGGATGAAGGGTTTATCGAACCATTACCACAATATATACCTCTCACATATCTTATATGTAAAGTAGGAAGCACCGGATAGACGTGAACATAAACTACTTGAAAATCCCACTTGGACTAATGGCCAAAAGTTTTATGTCGGCTTAAAATTTTAGAGCAAAGATGATGTCCCGCTGGCCATAAAACAATATTCAATTAGTAAGTACCAAAATTGTAGGACTCAAGAGTCATAATCATCATATATAGATATGTAGTACACAAAATATGGTACAGATTACAACTAACGGCTCATTGCAAGCTATAATTTGACGAAACATTATTAAGTTATCAAAAGATATAATGGCCTCTATACCTATGTCACTACCAGCATGTCACAAGATCACAAGTAATTGGACTCTGATTTTATTGCCTCGTGCTATGTGGAGTAACCAAGAAATATGTCGAACCTTTCCATCGCAGGGATAATACAAATGATAAAATCATAGTTCTCTTACCAAATTTCCTACAAGAAAGCCTGGCTAGGAAAACAAAATGCTATTAACTGAATATTTGATGATTAAGATGACTCATATTGCCAATTACCAAAGTGTTTAGCGACAATGAAACAAGCAAACCTAGAGACCATTGTGCAATTGCAAATTAGATATTTATATTGAAGATAATATGGAGACCTCAACAATGTGAAGTTTGAGAAACTGTTTTGGGCATTTAAACATTCCATTGATGCACTTCCCTTTTGTAAGCCAATGCTACAAATTGACAGAACCTTTTTATATGGGAAATTCAAGCATATTTTACTAGTTACAACCACACAAGATGGGAATTGCAAAGCATTACTAATTGCCTTTGCAATTGTTAAGGCAGAAAATAGATCTAGTTGGTCATGGTTCTTGGGCATGCTGTAAATGTACGTTACCAATGTCGATAGACTATGTTTGATATCTGATCACAATGACAGGATTGTGATGGCAATTGAGGATGCATCCCTTGAATGGTGGCCTCCTCGTGGTCATCAATGGTTTTGTATCTGCCACGTGGCCATTAACTTCAACAGGCACTTCAAGAATACAACCCTTAAGAGACATGTTACAAACATATATAACAATTTCCTACCACTATATCTAATCATGTTAAGTTCACATGTTTTGCTTTAATTGTTGTAATTATTATTATAGGGTATAAGGAATAACCAAGGAAGTATGACCAAGATGTGGTCCTTGAGCATTAAGGCTACATGTTGGGTGAAGGCATTTCCAAAAGGAAAATGGGCTCAGGCATTTGACGATAGGCGGTGCTTTGGACACATGATAACTAACCTAGAAGAGATGGTAAATGGTGTTCTCAAAGGATCATAGAATTTGGCCATCACTACATTGGTGTAAAGTACCTTCTATTAATTGATGACATACTTTTTATTACTAGGTCAAGAAACCAAGAAGAAGATTATGACTGGGCATAGATATTCAAATGACTTAAGGGCTGCTTTCTAGAAAAACATTGAAAAGATGGGAGTACTTTCTTAATGTGTACTTATGATAGGATTAATGGAATATTTCAAGTACAAACAAAATTTGATGCATGCACCAACAATGGAGATAACACATAGATTGTTAACCTCAGCCAAAGGACAAGTAGCTATGGAAAATTCTAGTGCCTACACTTTTCATGCTCATATACTCGTACAACTTGCCACATTGTTTGTGTCAACTTTCACCAGTACATACACCCTATTTATCGTTTGGAAACTCTTGTGCATGTATATTAAGGTGCATGGCACCCAGTTCCCTATCAAGATTACTAGCCATAGGTTGCCAGCCTCACATTGTTGCCAAATAATTATAGACTAAGAGACAAAGGTTGGCCAAAGTCTTCTTGTATTTAGAATAAGATAGACTTAAGGAGAATAGAGGGATGGAGAAAATGGAGAAGGACAAGGTGTACTTTGTGTCATTGTGCTGGCCATAACTATAAGCTTTACCCAAATCTTGTTGCCACTTTTGGAGAAAGCTCTAGGCATAATTAATGACACTGTAACAATGCCAAATTCAACTGGTGGTAATACAATTTCTCCTATTATATGTATTTTGATGTCTAATTTATTGATTACAACATAAAATATTTTCACATTGTAAGCCTCACTTATCCTAGCGACACCTTTTCTTTAGTTTTGATGATTGAAAATCAATTTTAGTTAATTTCATAAACTAACTACATGTTTAAGTCTTTATTTATTTTGTAGGATTCAAAATTGATTAAAGGTTATTCAAAAGATCTACATTAGTATTAAGTTATTTTTTTCATTGATTTCATAGGATCTTTTGTAAGTAAATCCTAAAACAATTTGATCCAATTATGTTTCACAAAATAACTTGATTTCAGATAGCAATAATTACTTATAAATGAGTATTTGATCAAAAGATTTTCAAATAAACTCTTCATAAGTTCTTTCACAAGTAAAACTTTTATAAAAACTATGTTTGACTACTTGAATCTATTCACTGATCGATTCATGTAGAAAAACTTATAAAATCAACTAGAATCGGATCATCAATTGATTCATAAAGAAAAGCTTTTAAAAATTTTCTTATCGGAGGTTTGGAATTTTCTTCGAATCGATTCAACATCTTTTTTCAAAAACTATGATTTGATTCATCAGTCGATTCATTGATGAATTCTTCATAAGTTAAATCGATTCATAAATCGATCAGTCTATTATGAGTTTGTTATAGCTAGTTATAACTATCACGAATTGATTTATGAATCGATTCAAGAACAAAAAATCAATTTTTTAAAATACCGATTATCACAACTATAAAAACCCCAAACCTTATTTGTTTCACAATAATTCTTCAACAATTCAAAACAGATTTACAACAAATTTGCAGAGAAACTTTCAGAGTAAAACATGATCTAGCTATCTTATTGCTTTTCATCAAATAATTCAATTTTGGTTCAACTTGCTGATGAATTTACTTTAGATCATTGAGATATCTATCTCAATCTGAGTATTGCATCTCTAACTCATATCTTTACTTTGTTCTTTTATTTATCCTTTTAGATTTCTAAGTTTGAGGAATCTGGATACAAAGGAAAAGCTTGATCTTCCCTTTGCATCCTTCTAGAATTGTGAGGTTGATTACAATTGGTAGAAGGAGTATTGAATTCTTGGTAGAATCTTCTAGCTGATGAGGTTGATCATAGCTTTAGGAGATTAGAGAATTTTTATATCATAGGTTGTAATAGCCCAGAGAAAATCTTGTGGTGTAGGTTAGTAAAAAGCTTGGAAAGTCTTGTGTAATTTGTAAAAATTAGTTGATAGAAGCCCTGTTAAAATCCTATGTATTAAATAATAAAAGTGATCATAGGGTTAAGTATTAATCTAGTGGAGTAGACTTGAAATGCAGGTTGAACCACTTTAAAAATCTGTATCTCAAATTTTTCTTTACAACTCTTATCATTTCATTGCATTTTACAATTATGTTTATAATTTCTGGCTTCTACATAAATTCATCAATTATGTAATTTGGTTTCTTTGATAATTCATCTAACAAACTTGTTAAATTGCTGATATAATAATCTAATTCAATTCTTTGATTACAAAGTCTTCTGTTGTGTATATCAAACATTATTCTATACTGCACATAATTGTTATTCAACTATTTGTTAGATTCATTTAAAGTCCATAGCAAAATTAAAGAGTATATAACATTCCCTTAAAGGAATAAGGGTAAGATCCAAATTTTATCTTTTACACATTTTTTTGGGACCAATAGTTGGCATCAGAGCTTTGGCTCTTGATACTCTTTTAGTTTTTAGAAAATTATGGATCCTAGCTTTATTTTCTTACCAGAATGCCTTCCTCTGCATAAACCTCTAGGATTTAATGGTGAACACTACACTTATTGGAAATAGAAAATTAGGGATTTCATAGAAGCTACAGATATAGACATGTGGGATTTAGTTGAAGAAGGGTATGAACCACACAAGACATTAATAAATGGAGTTCTTCAAACTAAGCTTAAGTCTCTATGGACAGAAGATTAGAGAAAAAAAAACACTTATTTGCATCTAAAGTAAAATGGATAATTTCTAATTCTTTATCACCTAATGAATATGAAAGAGTCTCTAACTATGTTACTACTAAAGAGATCTGGGATACCTTAGAAATTGCACTCATAGGCACTACATAAGTTAAGACATCAAAGGTGCATATTCTAGTATCACAATATGAAATGTTTAAGATGAAGGAAGGTGAGTCAATAAAGGATTTAATTCAAAGATTTACAACAATCAATAACCACCTAATGTTGCTTAGCAGAAAGTTTAAAAATGCTAACTTAGTTCATAAGATTTTAAGATCATTAACTGATGAATGACAGCTAAAAGTGATAGCAATTAAGAAATCTTTGAAGATGGGTATACCAATAATTCAAGAACTTTTTGGAAACCTAGAAGAACATAAACTGGAACTCAAAAGATACAAGAAAAATAGAGATGACAAAAAGAAGAAGACATTGGCCTTAAAAGCTGCAAATGCACTTGATTTTAGCCTTAAAAGCTACAAACGCACTTGATTCAGATGAAGATCAATTTGAAAGTGATGTAGTTGTAAATGAAAAAGAAGAAATGGCATTAATCAACAAGAAGTTGTAAAGGATTCTTAAAGATAAAAGGAACAAGGAGAAGAAAAAAGCTGTCATTCCATCACTAAAAAGAAAGTAGAGTAAGGGAGAATAAGGAAGTACATCAAACAAAACACCAACCTGCTCTGAATGTAAAAAGCCTAGACACATTAAGCCAAACTATCCAATATATTTGAAGAGACAACTTGCTAATGAAAGAAAGAAGAGAAAACAGGCATCAAAGAAAGGGAATTTAGCTTTTTGGGAAGATAGAGACGCTGATTCATCAGAAGAAGAAGAAATAGATGAAGAAGCACATCTTTGTCTTATGGTCAAATTTGATGAAGATATTGAGGTATTTCAATTTCCATCCTTTTCTCGCAGCACTTATATTAGTAATTCTGATAATGAAACTGATAATAATTCTGATGATGCTGATGACTTGTAAGTGAAAATGTATGAATTATTTGTCAAAACTAGGAAAGACCTAAAGCAAGTCAAAACTGAAAAAGAAAACTTGCTGAAGGAGTTAAAGCAATTACAAAAGGAAAATAGTGATTTAAATGCCTTAGTTGAGAAATTGAATGAAAGAAAGACATGTGATCAGTATGAGTTATACAAATATGAAATAGCTATATTGACAAAATCACTACATAGATTCACTGATAGTAATAAAAAACTCAATGAAATGCTAGACAATCAGAAACAGTTCCAAAATAAATTTGGTTTAGGATATAAGTAGTTTAAATCCATGAGAAAGTTTGCATGTATTTGTTACGCCCCGATCCACAGAATGTGACTAGCGTAGAAGGTCACCATTAGGAAATCTCTTCCTTCAGAAAACTCCCTGCAAGCCTTACAATGCAATTAATATACTAATGACTCACTATTTCATCAATCTATAATGAAATATTTAAATATTAAATTCTAACAAAAATTTGACAGAATTTCCTCTGTTTTTCGGACACCTGACCATAAGGCCTATATAACATTTTAAGGGCTTTATGCCCATCGCAACCTGTATAACATCATAGTAATATACAATGGCCCAAACTATACAATTACATCCCACTGGGCATCAAATAATCATACACAATGTATGCATACATAATCCTACCAACTACTATTAATTTCCACCATTCATATACCTTCAATCTCCACAGGAACGATCCACTCGATCCAAGAGCAAATCCTATGTCAGTGTTAGCTGAAGGAGTGATAGAAGAATCCTAAACTTTGAAAAACATGGAAAAGAAAGGAGGTGAGTTTCTATGAAACTCAGTGAGTAAACAATCTCATACTCACCTAAAAACCCCATTTATAAACCATGCTCAATGGCATATATATAAATATAAAATACTAATATAATCGTGTAGATGTGCTTACCTATTCTACAACCATAATCTCATTACACATTTAAAAACTATAATTCAGCAAGAAAGTTATGTAATGAAAAACATGATATTTGACATGATAGTAATAAACAAGAGAGAAAATAGTAACTTTCTAAAATTTTCATTACAACCCAATATAGCATAACATACTACTGGATTCCCAATGAACAATACGAGAGGTAACCAACATAATATAACGTAATCATTGTCATAAACCATTTGACACGTCTGTCGGATGCTCATGAACAATCTAAACATCTTCATACACTTCCATCCTTATCCACTCCTGCCTGGGGAATTTACATGTTCCCAAGTGCACTTAAGGGTTACCACCTAATTTTTCAATGGATTCAGTATGACATTCATATTCAGTTCACATCACATATCATAAAGATTTTGAAATGGGTAAGCAGCATCTATCAAACACACAGAAATCTGCTAATGTGTTTTCATGTTCGTTCATTATACAAAAAAGAAACATCATCAATTTCAATGTTATAAGGGAGATGAAAATGCAGAATTCCAACACAACAAAGCAATTCAAGTATACATACAACATATAGATATATTTTAAAACTCATTTTAATACGTATAGAAATCTCATTATTTATAAGGAATTTATAATATTTCATATAATAAAGTTATATTATCTATTTACATGGGATTCTCAAGTGAATTAGTCCAAAGGAATATATCTAGATCGAATCCATAAGAAAAATTCTAACTTTCATCAATTTTGAAAATAGGAGTTCAAGCTAAATTTACTTGAAAAGTTAATGTAGGTAAGCTATAAAATAAATCTTTTGTTTTAGGATTACTCATTGGAGTCTGAAGTGTTAGTAACCAGCTTCACCGATCGAATAGTGCAGAAACAGAGGAAGGGAGCTACCGTGAGCCAAGCCAAGAAAGAGTGTCACCGAAGAAGAGAGGAAGAAAAGCTGATAGTTATTGTAACAGCCAGGCGGTGACAGCCATCGAAATGTAGAAACCCACTAACGAAGGGAGAAAGAAGACACCACAAGGCTTTAGGCAATACAATTTTTCTAGTGCCGAAGAGGGGAAGACTACCAAAGAAGAGAGGAGGAAGGTAATGACTGAAGCTCACTAAAACTCGCCAGGCCAAAGGAGGAAAGGTCGTCAGAAAATGCAGCAATAATAACTGCTACGGACTCTAGCCTCAGCTAGAGTTGCAATGCCACCGGGAAGAAAGGAAGCGCCAGAAAAAGAAGGAGGAAAGCGATGGAGAACCGCCAGACACTTTCTAGATGGTGACCGTGAGCCAAGACGTAGTTGTTCGTCAGTGGAGGAAAACACTAGAGCTGGAGAAAAGTTTTCAGGAAAATTTTGGGCGCTGAAGGAGAAGGCTACCCTTTAGGAGGTTTTTATATATAAAAAGAAATGGGGAAAATTGTGATTTGACCTCAAAATTTTCCATTAACTTCAAATAGGTCCTTCTAGAAATTATAATCTAGCCCCAACGAATTTTCAAACTCTTCAATTTAGTCCTTTAACCACTTCTTTTTCTTTTTTTTTCTGAGGTATTACAATATTACATGTTATTACTGTAATCATAAAAGCCATCACATAAAACATTATCTATATAGGAATGGCACATATATTTTGAAACCAAAAGAAAAGTTAGTATGCTTACCAAAAAATTATCCTGTTAATTTTACTAACAAAATTAGATCCAAGACTAACTAGATACCAGGTAAAAAAGTATAGATTTTATTTTACAGGTGTATATGAGAGAAATGGAAGCAACAATTGATTTCTAATTAGAAGTTGCACTCACACAAGTCCAAGAATATTATATCCCCCAGAGTTATCAGTAAAACTTTTCTATTTTTGTATTTCAAATATTTGATTTGATTTGTGCATTCAATTACTAATTTAGGCATCAGAGATACCCCTAAGTTTGTTTTGTAGGTACATAAAAAGAAACTTGAGTTTTCAATGGATTTAAGGAGATCATTGGTTGTTTGAATAATTAATAAAACACTTAGATAACAAAAATTTAGGAAAACTAAATTCAAGAATTCCAAAACCAATTCGAATATATCCAGAATTTTCTTAAGTTTTTGAATCGATTTAGCAATCGATTCACTTATCAAAAAATACATATACTGAATCAATTCAATAAATTTTTCAAAGTTTTAGGAAGACTAAAAAATTTTAACAAATTTTTCAAAAAACCTGGATGAACTGATTCGCATAAGGATCCTAATATGATTCATATTTGAATCGATTCATACTTAAATATTTTGCTCTCTAAATCGATTCACGGATCAATTCAAAGCACTATACTATATATACTGAATTAATTTTTGAATTCATTCGTACGGTTTCACTTAGTAGGAAATCAAAACTCTTAACTCTCTTAACCCAATCTCAATCTTTGTTCAATCTTTTTGCAAAATTCTTTCACAGAACACTAAGATACACTCATTTAATCACTTTTAACTGATTGATTTTGAAAAATCTCCTTGAAATAAAAAAAACTCCCAAATTTCTCCTAAAACCTTAACCTTTAACTCTAGAAATTTTTTCCAGAGGTTTTCAAAAAACCCAGAAATGGCCAAAAGAATCAAGCTACCAGCCAAAAGGGAAGAAAAATCTCAAGCCCAACAGTCAATCCCAGTCAAAGAAGAATTATTTTTCAGGTCAGTCAATGAGTATGCATCTTACTTTCAATTGGCTAATAGGAAAATAGAGCCACTAAGGTGTTTTAGTGAGCACCTATTGCAGACTACACATTTACCTAGCTTGTTAGCTAAATATAAGTTAGACAAATTTTTTACTTTTAAGGCAAAAGCATATCCTAGATTAGTGAAAATGCACTATGCTAATTTAGCTTATGCTAATGGAAAATTATTTTGTTATGTGATGTACAAACATGTAGTTGTGGATTTTGAATTTTTTATAAATGAATTTGGCATGGATGATAATCAGCTAAAGCTTATTGTAAGACATTTTACTGAATACAATAGGTAACTAACCATTAGGATACTTTTTCCTTATTCCACTCCAAAAGAATTAAGTAGGAAATTGCTCATCACTGACTTGTCTTTTGATGATAGAATCCCGTATTATGCCTTGTACAAAGTGATTGTGGCAAGAATCATGAATTTTACTTAAATAGTGGAGGATGAACTCTTTCTAATGTGGGTTTTTAAGAATTAGTTTGATTTTAATATGCCCTACTATATTTTGAAACACATAACTGAATGTTCTAAAAGAATAGACATTGGTTACCTCCCTTATGGCATGATCCTTACTCCCATCTTTGCCAAATCTAAAATAAAATTTTCTGATGAAATTCATATTTTACAACCAAATCCAACTATAGTGATTAGTGCTACATCTTTTCATAATATGGGTTTTTATGAAAATGATTAAGGGAAATGGACTAAGACAAGGTCACTAAACCCTCAAAATACTAGAGGATGCACAAGCTCCACAACTGGATTATCCTCTGAAGTAGAAAATAGAATAGTTGAAGTGATTAAAAGGATGCACAAGCATGTGACTGAACAAATAAACAAAGTAGTAGACAATCAAGAACACTGGTTTGAGCTAATGGAAGACAAGATGTCTTGCATTGAAGATGAACATAGAAAAACCTTTGCTAAAATTAATGAAAGGCTCAAATCACTTGAAACTCAAGTTCATGAGATTATACAATGGATGCAGCAACAAGATGAAGAAGTTGAACTTCAAAGAATGGAAGATTAAGATCCATCTGCTAAGTAGTCTTTTGACTTGTTGATTGTTGTTTATTGATTTATTGTTATCCCTTAGTCGTTTACCCTTGCTCATTATCTTATTTTAATTTTGATCAATATTGTATTTGGATAATCTGATATTAATTTTGTTTTGTATTTTGATTCTAGATGATATATTTTAATATGATATTCAGAACTTTGATTGATCATTTGCTGTTAATTAAATATTGACTGCCAATTTTAACTTTGATATATTGTCTAACATATGTCTTTGGTATATATGGAGATATTCTAATCTAAATTCTTTTAACTCTAATCTTTTTAGTACATTTTTTTTTTGCCTTTTGGATATGCCAAAAGGGGGAGAATTAAAGGATTTTAGATAAGACAAATAAAAAATTTAAATAAATAGGGGAGATATAAATGAAAAAGTGATATATGGAAATAAGTCATTTTGAAAGGGGGAGAACAAAACATTTTTTCTTAAATCAAGTTTTATTTGCTTTTATTAAACTTTGATCCTAAATTTTTTTATGCTTATCTAAAATTGTTTGTTATTATCAAAAAAGGAGAGATTGTTAGCCTAGGTTACCCTAGCTACACCTTTTCTTGAGTTTTAATGATTGAAAACTAATTTTAGTTAATTTCATAAACTAACTTCATGTTTGATTTTTTATTTATTTTGCAGGATTCAAAGTTGATTAAAGGTTGTTTAAAAGATCTACATTAGTATTAAGTTATTTTTTCTTTGATTTTATAGGATCTTTTGTAAGTAAATCCTAAAACAATTTGATCCAATTATGTTTTATAAAATAACTTGATTTGAGATAGCAATAATTATTTTTAAATGAGTATTTGATTAAAAGATTTTCAAATAAACTCTTTATATGTTCTTTTACAAGTAAAACTTTTATAAAAACTATTTTTGACTGCTTGAATCGATTCACCAATCAATTCATGTGGAAAAACTTGTGAAATCAACTAGAATTGATTCATCAATTGATTCATGAAGAAAAGCTTTTAAAAAATTTCTTATTGAAAGTTTGAAATTTCCTTTAAATCGATTCAACATCTTTTTTTCAAAAACTATGATCTGATTCATCAATCAATTTGCTGATAAATTTCCTCATAATCTGAATTGATTTATAAATCGATTAATCTGTTATGAGTTTATTATAGTTAGTTATAGCCATCACGAATCGATTGAAGATCAAAAAATCAATTTTTTAAAATGTCAATTATCATAACTATAAAAACCCTAAACCTCATTTGTTTCACAACAATTCTTCAACAATTCAAAATAGATTTACAATAGATTTGTAGAGAAACTCTCAAAGCAAAATGTGATCTAGCTATCTCATTGCTTTTCATCAAATAATTCAATCTTGGTTCAACTTGCTGAAGGATTTACCTTAGGTCATTGAGATATCTATCTCAATCTAAGTATTTATCTCTAACTCATATCGTTACTTTGTTCTTTTGTTTATCTTTTTAGATTTCTAAGTTTTAAAAATCTAGATACAAAGAAAGAGGTTGATCTTCCCTTTACATCCTTCTAGAATTATGAGATTGATTACAATTGGTAGAAGGAGTATTGAATTCTTGGTAGAATCTACTAGCTAATGAGGTTAATCATAGCTTTAGGAGATTAGAGAATTTTTGTATCATAGATTGCAAGAGCCTGGAGAAAATCTTGTGGTATAGGTTAGCAAAAAGCCTGAAAAATCTTGTGTAATTTGTAAAAATTGGTTAATAGGGGCCCCTATTAAAATCCTATGTATTGAATAATAAAAGTGATCATACAGTTGAGTATTGATCTGGTGAAGTAGACTCGAATTATGATTTCAATTCAAGTTAAACCACTTTAAAAATCTGTGTCTCAAATTTTTCTTTACAACTCTTATCACTTTATTGCATTTTACAATTATGTTTATAATTTTTGGCTTCTACATAAATTCATCAATTATGTAATTTGGTTTCTTTGATAATTCATCTAACAAACTAGTTAAATTGCTGATATAATAATCTAATTCAATTCTTTGATTACAAAGTCTTCTATTGTGAATATCAAGCATTATTCCATACTGCATATAATTGTTATTCAACTGTTTGTTAGATTCATTTAAAGTCCATAGCAAAACTAAAGAGTATATAACATTCCCCTAAAGGAATAAGGGCAAGATCCAAAATTTATCTTTTACACATTTTTTTGGGACTAACACACATATGTATTTCAGTAGTTATAGTTGTCTATTAAAAATTTTGATATTCAAATTTGGAGTATCAAATGGCCGAACCATCCAAGGTAACCCATATCTAGACATCATGTAACAATGAGGGCAAGAAGTCAACCAATGATCAAACTGACAGTTCTGATTGAAGAAGCCTTTTAACATATTATGTTATTTGGGATTGGATAAGCTTTACGATGTTGTGGTAAAGGGCAGGAAACTTGGTGTGATCAACAACCCAGTAGAGCTATAGCGTCAAATCCACAACGTAGATGGCTTTGTCTATAAGTCATTTTGCACGAGAGGTTTTGATTGTTTTATCCACCACGCTAGGACTCAACCTTGCCATGGCCTTGATGTGTAAAGAAATGTATTCCTCTCAAGTTTGTATTTATGTGTCCATGTTTTTGTTAGACAATGTATCACTAAATCACCTTATTACTAATGTTGTACTTTAAGTCTGCATTCATATGTGCGTGTTATTCCTGGGTAATTTATCATTGGAACACTTTATTACTAATGATGTACTTTAAGTCTGCATTTGTATGCATGTTATCTACTAGTTATTATGCATAAATTTGTATTAAATCTAGTTTTTTAAGATATATCTAATCAAGCAATTTAGTAATAATAGATCACAACAACATTCACAATACAAATGTTTAAAATAACATAACACCATATAACAAAAGTCATAATACGAATGTGTAGACAACTTTAAAATAACACCATACAACCAAATTCATAATAAAAATGTCAGGATCACTTTAAAACAACACCATACAGCAATATTCACATTAGTTTGAATTAAAGTTGTATTCATGCTCCTGTTGTAGGCATTATGGTAGACCTTGGTGTTACCCCACATATCTGATCACACATCCACCGATGTCATAACAAACTCCTACACCATAAGCCTAACGACCTGGTTGCACCCAAGTTAGCTATGGAAGATTTGCCAGAGGCTCTGTCACCATTGCATATACATATGCTGAAGATGGTGTTGTAGGTTGCACACCAAATTCAATGTAATATAGTGAAGGGGAGTCAACCTACCCTGAAAACATGTTTGAGCCTCCTACTGGGGATGAAAACAATGGTGTCTGTGGAAACCCTTGGACAAGCTCATCTATGAAAGGATCTTGTTAGCCTTGTATAGATGACATCGCACCTTATACATGCTCTCCTTCATACATATATAGTGATGAAGAAGGAGACAGTAGTACATATGATAGACCTACCTTAGCATATGACATCGCCCCATATACATATTCTCCTCCATATGTATAAGATGATGAAGAAAGTCTTTGGTCTGTATGATGTGCCCTCTCATCATATGTCTAACTAGGTGTTGTGTTTGAAGGACCTATATTATTTGCACCTCTGTCATTTCTTCGACATTTTGTTTGGGAACATCAATGTGCAACAATTGGTTCAACATGGATTGCTGACCCTTGAATATCAAATGGTGGAGGCAGGATATTAGTTTGCTATACTTCAAGCCTGTGAAGCTTATCCGCAATATCTATTAGGTCAATACCAATTTATCTAACCTTAAGCCCTAATCAATTATTTTCATTGATGATGGTCATCTGCTATAACTCCATTATAAGATCAGTTTGTCATAAAAATAGAAAAAGGAAATTATTAATTACTATGTCTCACTTCAATCTATATAATTAGTATTAAACACACTAAATTGTTCATTGCACCATCTAGACTAATCAAACATCTTAGCACCATTCTATGCTATCTCATGTACTCGTCATTATAGTACAATGGTCCTGACATTGGCACTCCACGTGAGATCTATTGTTATCGATTATTCCAGAGTTGAATCCATCGTTTATGTGTAGTAACCTAGTCTTAGGCTTTCTTACTCTACAATGTGTACTCATGCAGAGTGTCATCCACATCTAAGTCACATGGTATAGGTTGTTAAAAACTAAATTATCTCATGACTCTATCCACAAGTGCCATTTAACAATATGGAAACATATTAAAGGCACTTGTGAATGCTAGATCTCCTATCCCACTATATAGTACTCCAATAATGTCACTAAAATATCACTCCTATAAGGCTCCCGGATAACTTGTCACCATAAACCACCCATAATTGTAATAAGTGCCACAAATAGGAATTTAAATTCATGCAATAAATTACAATAATATAATAAGATCAATTAATTATATCTGGACTAGTTTTAAACAATCTAAGGAAGCTTAGAACACATTTAAAATGTGGCTCAGAGTTGCTATTGTGTCCTGAGCATCACGTTATCTAAAAGCTAAGGGCATCAAGTCTTGTTAGTCAACATCTAACCAGCCTTTCCTAATTGATACAACGCTTGGAAATCTATCCCAAGCCCAAATCTAGACTAGTAGCATACATCCAAAAATGTCATTTACTCTACCTTAGATGCCTTGGACAATACCCTATATGTCTATGACAAGATAACAAACCCTCTCCAACTATACCTCCTGCATCTTATAAATTGGTTAACAAAGGCAAAAATATCAAATGCACATAGTGGATCAACTTATCATTACATAATATTGCACCTAACAATCTTATGATGTAGGCATGTGTGTATTGTTACACAGTTTCCTCATTAGCATCATTCAGGAAAGCATCAAAGCTTTCTTGTAACCATGCCAGGCTAAGTTTTTAGACGTAGATGAAACAATATTCATTTGGTGGAATATCACCTAATAATATCTAACATACTCCATACTATGACATTCATGTCACACTGATCATCGCTTCACCATCTATAAGCAATCCTAATTGAACTTCCATGTCTTACAATGTGATTGTCATTTCTACTTGTGATGTGTGAAATGTATGTATCTCTAGTCGTCATCTCTCAATAAGTGCATTAATGAGGGCCAATCAACATTTATGTGTTTGATTATCAAAATGCCATAAAATCATGATGACCGAAGATAAGGATGCATACACGAGTGAGGGGGAGGAATGTGGGCCAAGCCTCTGATGTAAAACACATGATCAGCCTACGTGTAAAAAGACATTTGAAGTAAGGTGTTTAATGTAATAGATAAATTTGACAATTTATTTAGAAGATTAACTTTCATTCATATTATTAACCTTGTCCACTTGCCATATTGCTTCTGAGATATGGTAGTGTTGTAATCAGAGTAACAAACCTTCTCTCAAACTAGGATTTAAGAAACAAGTGCATCTATCTAACATTTTATAAATAACAATCTTCCAATAATTAATTTAATAAACAACGTGTACCACTAATTATTTTTACCAAATCAAATAAAATTGACAATAAATAATTAATTACAATTAAAAATTAACTTAATAAATTTTAACATGATAACAAAATTTTAACACCAAATTACCAACTTTAAATGTACCAAAAACTAAAAAAACCAATTAAGTAATCCATTTAATTTTTTACATTATCTGTAATTAAAATTTATATTCTTAACTTCATAAAAAATATTAAAAACCAATGCAAAAAAATATTAATTAATGAAATACTAATTTTTTTTTAAAAAAAATAGTTTGTCACATTTTAACTTCAAATAGAAATATCTCTTTATTTTAACTTCAAACAGAAATATTTTTTTGCACTTTAAGTAGTAAGACTTATACTTGATAATCAAAAAAAAATGCAAATAGAAAAATAACATCAAATCTAAGGTATAATGTGCATTACTAAAATTAGACAAAAAAGAATTCATCATACATAAAAATAAATAAAATACTACAATTCTAATAAAACAAATTAAACAAGTCTTACTAGCTAGTTACTAACTATATCTACAAAAAATAACTTTCTCATAAATATTAGAAACTAATATAATAAATTTTAATGTATTAAAAACTAATATAATACATTTTAATGTATGAAATATTAACTAGTCAACTAAGTAATTATCTTTTTTTTTATGTTATATCTGTTTTAAATCCCTATTTTATTTTGCTACTTCACACATCTTATGTGAATTAATTGCTAACTACACATATGGCAAGTAACTTTCTAAACAATATTTCACACTAACTTAATAATTTTAAAACTATCAACTACTAAAATCTCAAATGTTCTATTGCTACTAAGAAGAGAAAAAGCAAAGTCATTATCATTACATCTAATTTAGATAATTATTTTCTCTATATTTGTAAAATATATACAGAATAATACATGATAATTATTCAAAATAAGTTTCAAGAATAATTCAAAACAAATTTTAAATACATAAAACTATATTCAAATAATTTATATAATCAACAATACCAATAAAAAATAGTAACTAATTTCCTGTTTAGTAATAAATAATAAAAACACAAGACTTATCTCAAGATAGCTTTGAGGGAGAAAGAAATGCAAGGAAATTTACAGGTGAATAAGATTTTGTTACAATAGAGAAGACGAAGAAGAAGAGACTGGGTGTGAAGAGAATATATTGGAGAGTTTAAACGAAGTGAATAATTGAGATAAAAGGAAGGAAAATTTGAAAAAAAAAAATCAACAATTGAGAAGACTTAAGAGAGCAGTGTGTACTACATGGGAAAGGAGTACACTACATACACTGGATGCATGGCTCCATGTCTCTATGATGAAGCAGTATCACACAGCCTTAACCTGTCGCACAACAGTGTAGCCTCGTGCATGCATGCTTGTTGCCTAGGTAGCGTTGGGGGAGGCAACGTTGCCTGGGCAGTGTCAAGCTACTTGCACATGGCTTGGTCAACATTGCTATAAGCAACATTTACTAGCTTGAAGAAGTTATCATTGAAAATTCTTTGGATGTCTTTCTTTTTCCCACCTAAAAGCAACATTAAAGTGAGAAATATTTTTATTTTAGTATCATAGTGACAAATAGTTTTTTTGTTAATATTTGGTACAACAAAAAGCCTCTTAGTCCCACATGGAGGCCCTTTGATCAGCACGTGACATTCATGAATTAACACACTAATCCAACGAAAATAAATTAGTCCTAAGTGTAGTTTGAATGACAAAAAGTTTATGGGAAGTGTAATTTTTCAAGAAGTAGAGAATGATTGTGTTGTTTGATTAGTTATTAACTAAAAAAAATTAGGAAAGTTCTCACAAAGTATGAAAAGTTGCTTATCTAATCTTTAAAAAAAAAATTCCTCTACTTTCAATAAAACAAAAATACAAGATTATCCTCACATAATTTAAATAATATCAAAAGTGCCATTTTATTTTATTATCAGTTTTTTAATGACAATAATCTATTTTAGTCATTTCGATAATACTTATTAAAAAGTTTATGTTTGAACTAAACATAATACAAAAAATTATGTCATGGAAAATGTTAATTTTTTATTATCAATTAAATAACTTTTAGTACTTCCCGAATAGTTTACAAACAGATATACTTTTTAAGAAGTTTGATTTCCTATAAAAATTTACTTCTTGTATGAATTAAATGAGTCATTATGTGTTGTACTTCTAATTCATCAAAATACGAAAAATATCAAAGCCATCTTTAATATGTAATGGACATGGAAAGGAGGCTTAAATATTCATCCACTACAAAACATTTTAAAGAAGTTTTAGAATGTCAGCCTCTTTAATGGTGTAAAAACATTTGATGTTACTTTAAGGACTTTCTGATTTGGAATCTTGGATATTACATGTGTGTTAAGTGATTTATCATTTTTGTTATTGAAAAAAAAGTTTTATATTATTACTAATTTATGTATTATCACACAATTAAAAAAAAACTATTAATACTTTTCCATTATTAAAAACATTTAATTATTTTTTACTTCTTTGAACGACATGTTATGTTACAATCCAGTTTACCAATAATGGAGGAAAGAAATACAAACTAACTTGAACAACTAAAAATTAGGCGAGAGTTTATAAAATGATAATCATTTCTAGGCTTATGTGCTCTACATATTCTCAACCTAAAAGGTTCGAAGAGCTATATTTTCTAATCAGCAGAGGAAGCAATACAAATATTTGTACAAGTGATGTGTGCATACAGCTTATAAGCAGGAAAAATAAAAAGAAAAAGGAAAAAATATATCTTCTATTCTACTGAAGTACAGATGCTAGATATAATGCCTTAAACAGTCCAATTCACACAATTAGTGATTGAATTATCCTATTTCTCTAAAGCCAAGATTGAACTTGGCAGAATGAAAATAATATCCTTATGGTCGTTTTTCAAGACAACACGATAGCTAGCACTCGGCAACGTATTGAGCCGCCCAGATAACACAGGTACGAAGCTTGAAAATCCAGCAAAGGTAATTCTTTGCTGACTTTGGCTGCTATTTATTAATCAGCACCAACCATTTTACTCAGATTCCAAGTCACTCCCAAATCTCATAACAAAAGAAAGACTTGTTTGGTGATATGTCAGGCGCATCAGATTGCAATTTCCCTCTAAATTTTAAAATAAGTGGAAAGAGAATTAATGGTAGGTTCTCTAATTTGATATTATAATCATTCATTCCTATACTTCCATCCCAAGCAAAATTGATATCATGATCTAAGAGTAATAATGCAAAGAGAGGAAGGTTAGCAGAGTCAAAGTAGCAATGAAGGAAGAAGAGCAAGACAAAGACTTGGAAGATTGTCCATTGAAGAAGTTGGATAACCATGGACTCTCTATTACTATTGGCATCTCCCCACTTGACTCTGTTGCTGCTGCTCCACCTGAATCTCTTGCTGATTTTTGGCTGCAAAAAGACAATTATACTAAATTCCATTCCAAAAGAAAAAGATCACACAAAACCAAATTGAGGGAAATCAAGATGATCTTAATTAAAAAAAAAAAAAATGATTCCATTTCCGAGGTATTTTGAATGCGATTGGCTACAACTATATTTATTCTTGAAGCAAATATCATTTAGCCATTAACTTGTATCATACTAAAAGTACACCTAGGGAGGAAAGAGAGTTGAGTGAGGCATATAAAACAAATATAAAAAGGGAATAAACTTGTAAAGCAAAAGAAGAATTGAAAATTGTAATTAAAATATCATAAACAACTACATGCATCATAACCGAAAGCGTGTATCGGTGTATGGAGGGAATGGAATCATTGCCAAATTAAAAAAATGCAGGACATAAAAGGACAGTGGTGGAACTGAAAGAAAGTAGCAAAAAATCTGTCTATTACCTTGTGGTTGAAGGGCAGAATGTGATAGCATAATCTGCTCCGCTACACGTAAAGGTGCTAGTAGCGTCGTCGTAGGCGTAGCTATACGATTTCGGGCACGCGGATTTGAATATCTGAGAATAAATCGACGGTTTGCAAGTGGCGGGTGAGGAATACGCGCCGCTGCAGCAGTATTCTGGGTTCCCAAATGCTTCACAAGCGCTCTTACAACCCGCACGGTCTCCGACCCGTAGTTCATTCGGGCACTGCTGATTCAAGTCCGCCACGCACCCAGTTGACGAGCAAGAACCCGACCCACCACTGGCATCCACCATCATCGGTAAATTGTACCCGTCAACCAGGCTAACATCGTAGAAATCCTGTGTGCCCGACCGGACTGTGAACTCTGCAAGCGTAGCCGGCGGGCTTGCTCCGGCGCCATTGCATTGAATCTGGTTGGTGCCACAGTCCGCTGTGCTGCAACGACCCTGTCCTGTAGTCGGGTCAAAATTACAAGCGGTTCTGCCCCAGAATCTACCGGACCAGTTGGGTGGCGCTTGGAAGCTGCGAGAACCGCCCGGTTGGAGCTCAAATCCGGTGGAGTCCAATGGGGAGCTGCCTGCATTGGATAGAATTCCAGGCCATACTTTGTAGTCACACTTGTTTATCAGAGTAAATGTAGTCCCTGATGCACCTGCATGTATCCATTTTCAATCAAATGGAACAAAAAGAAGACATTTTCAGACAGAAAGGTCGTTTGGCATTCTATGGTTTAAATGAAACAATGAATGCAATGCAAAATCGGATTAGCTTGAATAGAATTAATTACCTATGCAAAACAGAACCGGAATGAGGGTAAGGTACAAGGGAAAATAAAGGGAAATTTCCAAAACCATTTGAAGGTTAGTAATGAAGGTGCAATTGGTTTAAAATTTGCAGACTGAATCTTTATCGATGAAAATAAGAATGGAGATTAGATTGGGCTCCACTGCCCATGCATGAAATCATAAAACCAGAAATGGAGGAGAAAGGAAATTAAGGCACAAGAGAGGCAAGGTGGAATATGAACTATGATGTGGAAAGGTGGCATAGGCCTATAAAAAATTTATATGGAATGGAATATTTGAAATGGAGTACAACCTACTGCCCTTTGTAGAGTAAATCAAATTACAAATAGTCATGAAATTAATTCACGAAAAACATAAACCCAATGCAATACGGTTGACTAAAGTGGATTCTAGAGAACAAAGCATCGCGTGATACTTTTTGATGAAAAAATTAATAATTTAAAAGTTGATAAAGAGTAAATTGTTGAAAGAATAATTTTTAAAGCTTCAATAATATATTTTTTTAATTTTTTTATTAATAATCATGATGATATATTTTATTTTGAAAAAAAAAATATTTTACATTTTTAAAATTTCATGAATTATAAATTATCTCTTAAATTTGAAAAATATATAAATTAAATTTTAAAATTTAAACAAATTATAAATTATTCCCTTAACGTTAAAAAAAACTTTAAAAATATTAATTATTTATTAATTTTAACCCTGGATTATCAAATACATTATATATATTGTTGAAATCATAGTTCTTTTCTTTAAAGACACATAGCAAGTATTAAATGTGTTATTGGTTCTGACCATTTTTTAATTTTATATCATAAAACTCATACTTTGATAATGAATTAGGATATTTAATTTGAATTTTATACATGAACAAATCTCTCAACAACATATATACAAAATTATTAGTATATTAATATTTTTATAATTTTTTTAAACTTTAAGGAGATAATTTATAATTTTTTAAAAATTTAAAAATATAATTTATATATTTCTAAAATTTAAGGAATATTAATATTCAATGAAATTTTAAAGATGTGAAGTGTATTTTCTTAAATGCATCTTGTATTTTAAAGAGTGAAATTCAAGATTGATTTATTGCATTAAAACCATAGCAAAAGGGTTTATTTACTAGATTACATCACCAATAGCCAATAGGAAGGAAAGATCTCAGCCAAAAAATGGCAGAAAAAAAAATCTGGGTGAAGAAGAGTAGTTGCTAAATTCTAAGGCAGTTTGGTGTGTGAAGTGGGAAAGGGGGGTGGGACCAAGCAAAAGGGCAAAGTAGATTCTGAAGTAAGCCACGGCTAATTGTGTGTCTGGGATGGAAGGGGCTATGGGGGACCAAACTCCAAACAACGTATTATCAAGTGAGTCAGTAATTCTCATACCGCATCTTCCTCTCTCCATCTGGGGCTACCAACTTTTCCATATCGGCTAAGGATTTGATTCTTCTTCTTCTTCTTTTTCTCTCTTCCTTCCTTGCAAGCTTAAATTTGAGATTAGATTCTGAGTTGTTGACGTGAAGCAATAACTTCTGTCTAGATTTCCTGTTATTTTTTATTTAGATGGAACATTTTTCAGAGCTTCTTTCCCCAAATGTCAACGGGATTTTGAGTATCCAACTGTATATGATGAGATCGAACAGAGTGAGAATAATATAAATCAAGCTTTGGAAAAAAGTATGCTTTGTATGTGGCATGAATCCTTCGCATCATGCCATTTCCTTTTATCTCGAGGCCGTATTCTACTCTTTTTTTCTTTCTTTCTTTTTTTTTAAAATCATGATTTTGAATGATGAAAATACAGATGGAGAGGCACGCTATGAATTCAATCAGTGAAAATAATAATGATTTTTGTATGCACCTTTTCTGGTTGTGGGGGGTTTTTCTCCCTGCTATTCATAATCACTAGGACATAAACGTTGCACTGTCTGATTTATATATTCAACCTTTTCATTCTAACATAGTATTTGTTTGAAATGATAGAATCTTAATTACGATGATTGCTAATTATAATCTAAACTTTAAATAAAGAAGCAAGAGTAAAGAATACTTTGTTCTTTCTGTTTGTTCACACGGGTAATGAATGCTGATCAAGATTCATGATTGATAGAAATTTCTTTGTCCAAAAAACAAATGAATATCCACCAACGGTCATAATTTTTTTTCTCCAACAAATGGCTCTGGTATTTTCCCTGTTTCTAAGGCAAGAACTTGACAATTACCTATATAGGATAACAGTTTGGTCTCCTTGTTTCTGCCTAACATGTTTGACACAATTATATTCTTGACCTTTCCAATTCTTACTGCTGTTTTTTGCCTTTTTTATTTTTCTTTTTTGTGTCCTTTTGGTTTAGATACTGGCTGGTATTAGACTTTTCCAACATAGAACAGATTCCTGATAATTTCAAAACAAAAAAATCTTGATCCTTGATTAATTTAACTTATCTCATGTCTAGAATGGCCTCACTTGGATGAAAGAACTTCATACTTATTGATGAAGCTCATAATATTCCATGCAGTAAAAATAAAAAATAAAAAATTGAATCGAAGTCTGTTGTCAAAAACCAAGTAGCCCATCATTCTGTCTCTTCGATTTGGTATTTTGTTTCCCTTAGTAGTTAAACGACAACGGTGACAAGATTTCGGATGTTGGACTTATAATCTTATGTTAATGTCATGTCCTGTGCTGTGGCGAGAAATTGGCATTTGTACCGAAATTTTTAGTTGTAGCCGAAACTGAATGCTCCTTTTTTAGTAATAAAACGGGCTTAAAGCTCAAAGAAAAATATCCAGAAATGACACTCTGCAGTATAAAGCTCAATTCCAACGTCCAAGACAAAAATAGTATATGGTACCATATAACTTACACATGGGACGGTTTTCATTTTTTGATGCAAAACCAATTCAAGCAAGCAGGGCTTGGCTTTATCATGGCACAATCACCTGTACTCTACAGTCATTGCTTCAAGAATTTCTTCGTTTCATCATTATATCAACGATGTGAGATTACTCAGTCAGGATGGCCGAGTGGTCTAAGGCGCCAGACTCAAGTTCTGGTCCTCAATAGAGGGCGTGGGTTCAAATCCCACTTCTGACAT
>JANHAO010000160.1:0-49982 GCA_026873985.1 Saraca asoca
ACTTATTTAAAAGAAATCACTCTTATACTTCAATAATTCAAGTCTAGGAACATCAAGATAACTCTATTTTCATAGAGTTATCACCCGTCTTTACGAAGTCCAATTGAAATTGCTATTAGAATGTTGTCATTAGAAGGGTTTTGCACATTGTTAATCTTACATCAGAATCTTGCAATATAATCCTTCAGTGATTTGTCTTTTCACTAAAAGATCATTACCAGGTGGCAAGATGGTGCAAGCTGCTTCCTAAGGGCCCTGTATTGATTGATAAACTCATTTTGACATTCTTCCCAGCTATTGATGCTGCAAGCTAAAAGAATCTTGAATGACACTTAAGGTACTTCACCAAAAGTGGCGGGGAAAACGTGGCATATGACTAAGGGGTTGGTGGTTTAAAGGTCCATCTAGATGCTAAAAGCATCTAGATGGTCGTATGGATCACTTTTCCCTTCAAATAAAGGAATAGCAAGAACTTCAAATCGGTGAAGGAGAGACTCTATCTTAATCTATTTGGAAAATGGGATCTTCTCCTCATAGCGATCTAACTGGTCTCGAGCTAAAGGACGTTTTTCCAATCGTCATGCCCTCTATAATAATTCCTCCAAAATTGTATCTTGTGTTTTAGACCATAGACCCCTGATACTATTGCGACATGCATTTGAGCCCTTAGTGTAATGCGAGCTCTCGGGTCGTCGATTCCCATCATGTTTGTGATCTCAGCGATCTTGTGACTCAGATCGTGAGCTAGTGGAATAATCGAGTCTACTTATTGAAGCCCTTTCCCAACTAGCTTCCCTTCTTGAATCGGCACCTCTTTCTATGGCCCCCGATCAGTTTTCCTGACTGTGGCAACTTTAGCTTGTTTTTGTACAACATGGGTGTGCGCTTGGGTTAGCACAGCAACTGCATCAATAAGTTTCCTGACTGTGGTCTTGAGTACCTTCTGGCATCGATGTAATGCTTTTACACTATCAATTTCCAAGGGAACGGAAGAGGTGCTTGCCAAGAGTGGGTTTCCATCCTCTGGTGCATTTCATTGTTGCTCTCCACGGTCACCAAGCTAGTTAACGATGCCATCAGAACTCCTAGTTGTTCTTCCTCTTGCCATCTGGGTTAGTTGGTGAATCAATAAAAAAATAGTCTAGTCACACTGGGTGTGCCAAAATGTTAATAATCAATTTTGGTAATCGGTCAACTGAGGGTTCAAGAGCCCAAACTACTATAAAGACAATGAAAGTGTGAAGAAAATGTAAGAGCAAGAAGAAGAGGAACAAAGTTAATACACAGGGTTTTTTACATGGTTTGGTTAAAGCCAGTATGACCCCCATGTCCACAATAGCTATATTTGCTATTGGTGGTTATTTCACTATTCAGTTTATCAGAGTTATAATGCTCAAAGCTCTCTTAGTATTTTTGCATGGTTTCTGCATGTATTTTTTGCTATCTCCATTACAATGATGTCCCCTCCTATTTATAGAAGTAGGAAAGGTTACAAGTTGTAATTTAACATTGTAAAACTATGATTACAGCCACATCAGGTAATAAATGCTAGGCATTAGGTACTAAATGTGGGACAAATCATTGTCATTCTTTAGAGGCTACTTAGCTAGTTGGAAGTTGTTTCATACTATTGATCGGATATGAGCCATGTTCAATTACGCCGGGGGGGAGCTCATAAGACCTTAGATCACTAGAGGCTTAGAGCTTGCTACAGGCGAGCTGTCGACTAGCTTTTGTGACTTGCCTCCAGAGTGGGTCGACCCTTTTGCCTAAATCTGGTCTATTGGGCCTTTGCAAGCCCATTTCACTCAGTCCCAAAGAATGCCTATAACAATAGTAAACATATGCATGCTAGGATTTATATGTATGATATAAGTGGGATGCATGCATGACATAGACTAGTGCATGAGATCTTTATTTGTTAAACCCTGAACTAACTAAAAGATCCTTCACTAATTTAAGTTGCATTTTAAGAACATGGTCCAACACCACCTATCAAAATAATGATAACTAGAGATTGATTTCATGATAATTTGTTAGCCTTCATCAAGGTTACGCTACACCTTTCATGTTATTATTATTTGAAAATATTCTTGATTGATAGTTCCAACTTAACAAACATCTATGGTTTGGAATGACCTTCATCGATGATGATTGTTAAAATCGGCCAAAAATAGTATTAAACCATTAAATCTAACAGCTAGGATGAGTTCAGGTCATGTCCATTTGGACTAGTGATCCATTTTAGATGTGTGATAGTGTGGAATGGGGGTTGACTACCTAATTACAAATAAGAATTAACTCAAATTGGCCACATGCAAAGTAAAATAGAATGAGCAATAAAGGGAATTTAAATGTAGAAAGGCTTAATCCAAAAGGCTTTTGCAACTAATTCATTGATCAATCATTGACTCTATTATTTCACTCTCATTTTGAATGCCTAGCCAAGATATTAATTAAGCATAACACCTAATTAATCCTTATTAATTTTATTCTAAACTAGCTAACCAAGCCTAGCACCTAATTGTCTCTTATTGTTAAATTAATTAAAACCTAGCACTTTAACTAATTTATTAATAGCTGTAAGTTTTCAAAAACTAGGTCATATTGATTAAATTACCCCGGCACTAATTCAATTAACCACCTTTAATTTCTAAGGAAGGCTGACTTACCCTAGTAGCAAATCAACCCCTATTACTATATCAATCAAACGGCCATTAACAACCATAAGTTGCCATGGAAATTTGGCTAGCATTAGATCACAATAAGTAATTAATTAATGGATGCTATTAAATAATCATTTAAGGCAATTATATGCATTAAATTAAGGAATCAAATTAGGAATGATTTGAAATTAAGATCAAGTCTCACAATCAAGAAAAATTGGTGCAAAAATTCCCTTAGATTGAGATAAAAATTTAGTTACACATTAATGGAAAGTAAAAGATAAAATTGAAAAGGGAAAGAGTAAACCTAATTATAGATGAAGTCTTACCCAAGTAGAGCTCCTCTCTTCCAAAAGTTAGAGATAATACAAAAATAAGTGTAAAGATATTACAAGAGAGGTTTAGCTAACTATTTATTGGCTTAGTGCAATGCCTCTTGGTTAGGCTGCAGTTTAAGGTTAGAAAGAGGTCTATTTGGACATGACACTCTTCAGATGAAATATAGATCTATCACTTAGATTTTCAATGGCCTTGACTTTGCATTAAAACTCAGTCTTTAGCTCAAGTTATGGGCTAAACACCAAGAGAGCTTTTTAGAGTAGTGCAACTCATAATAAATTTAAATACTTAGGTTTGCAGCCATATAATTAAATCAAAACCATATAGTTTGCCTCAAGCCTTTCACAAAAGTTGTTAGGAGTGGATCTTAGCTATCCTTTGGGCTTAAATTTGCACCAACATGATTTTTGGAGCTTCACATATGATGAAAACATAGGAATGGAGATCTAAGTCATAGCACTGCACTATACTCCAGCTTGTGAGCTTTATTTGACCTTTAAAATGGCCGAACTGGGCTAGGGACTCCCATATCATTTTTAGACCTTTCTCTTAGCTTTCCAAAGACATAAAATGTCTTAAAATTGAGGTCCAAAACTCTAGATATGCTTAAAAACCTGAAATAGTGTAAATTTATCGAATAAATTTAATTAAGCACAAAAACTTAGCAAATCACAAAATCAATCCTAGGTGTCCAATTAAGTAGATAACCATGACAAAATATCAAGTATAAAGGGATACAAATTATGTACAAATTGTGTTCATCAATCAATTGACTATACAATATTTGGGCATGATTAGGTTTCACTTTAAATATTATTAACAAGGAGTAGTTAATAATGTTTTATGTGATGAATAATAAATGACAAAGAGTTATCAACCTAATGATTAGAAGTTACATGGAGATGTAATTAGTTAGAAGTTATCTACCTAGTCTAATTTATATGGATTCCTTAGGCTCCATCAAGTTCAAGTAAATTAAATCAGGATCCTAACCTACTACGATTATCATTCAATGTGATAATCCCATTCTAAGGCAGAAGGTCATTAGAATTGAAGAAAATAGTGGGATTTTATTTTATTAAATTCGTATAAAATGAATATTATGCTTAGATATTAATCCACTCTATTTTCATTAAAGGTTGTTTATAATGATGAATAACATCTCCTTAAGAAGTATTATGATTGATAATAAGCTTACCGGTCTAAATTACATGGACTAGTTAAGGAATTTAATGATTGTCTGTAAGTAAGAAAAGATAGCCTATATCCTTGAGAAGAACCCTCTTGCATCTCCATTTGAAGGTTCAAGTGAGTATGAAAGTTCTAACTTTGATTCTTACTTAAAACACAAGGAAAATGTTGAACAAGCAGCATATGTGATTTTGGCTTCAATGTCTCCTAAGCTTTAGAAGTAGCATTAGAATATGATACTCTCTAAGATGATTCTACATTTATCAAAATTATATAAAAGGCATGCTCATATTGAGAGATACCAGGTATTTTTGGAATTATTCAACTATAAGATGGATGAGCTAAAAATGATCAGGCTAATAAAGAGATTAGCCTAACTCAACCATGTGATTGACAATGATTATGTAGTAAACATCATATTGAATTCCCTTCCTAAGTCAATTGGATAGTTTGTCATGAATTTCTTCATGAATAAGATAAAGGTCTCTCTAGCAGAGCTACTCAACATGCTTAAAACTATTGAAATAATTTTTAAGAAAGAACAACCTATACTGATGGTTAATATTTCTTCTAAGATCAAGAAGGGAAAGAAGAAGAAGCCTAATAAGAGTTTTAAGGCTAAAGATGGGATTGAAAAACCTAAAGGAGGCATATAGAAGAAGAAAGAGAGTGCTCCCTTAGGCACATTTTACTGCTGTAATATAAAAGGCCATTGGAAGTGGAACTATAAAGCTTATCTCAAGATCGTGAAGCAGAGACTTTAGGTATCTTTGTGATTAAGATAAATTGGCCTTATTGTTTTGCTAATTCTTGGGTAGTAGATACACATTTGTAATAATGTGCAAAGACTAACAAATAATAGAAGGTTGTAGAAAGGTGAAGTGCATCTACGCATCGAGAATGAAGCAAAATTTACAATTGTAGCATAGGGACATCCCTTTTAGAATTACCTATAGGTCTGATTCCAGAACTTAATAATTTTTATTATGTTGTTACAATTTCTAATAATATTATTTTCATTTCTTATTTGGACCAAGAGGGATTTGCTTTTACTTTTAAGAATAAAAGTTGTTCTGTTTCATATGGTAACATATTTTATAGTAGTGGCATATTGATTAACATATTGTATGTTCTAGAACTAAGACAAGAAATCTTAACAATCACAAATAAGAAACCAAAGATTAGTGAATCCATAAAATTGTCCTATCTTTGGTGTTGTAGACTTAGTCATATTAATGAACTAGAATCACAAAGTTATATAAAAATAGATATTTTGATCCATTTGATTACGAATCATGTGTAACTTGTGAATCATGTCCCATTGGGAAAATGATTAAGAAACCCTTTACTAGAAAGCGAGAACATGCCAAAGAAGTTCTAGAATTAATACATAGTGATGTATGTGGTTTAATGATTACCCTAGCTAGAAGAAGATTTTCATACTTTGCCACCTTTGTCAATGATTATTCTAGGTATGGGTATATGTATTTGATAAAATACAAGTTTGAAGCCTTTAAAAAGTCAAAGAGTTTAAATTTAAAGTAGAGAAACAAATTGGAAAGAGTAACAAGATACTTAGATTAGATCAAGGTGGTGAATACTTAAGCTAGGAATTCATGGATTACTTAAAATAGTTTAGGATTTTTTCACAATGGACCCACCTGCAACATCACAAATGAAAGTGTTTCAAAAAGGAGAAATAGTACCTTGCTTGTCATGGTATGTCCCATGATGAGCTTTACAACTTCACCTATCTTTTTATAGGACTATAGTTTTGAAATTGTTGTATATATCCTTAATCATGTCCCTTTAAAGTATGTTAATAAGACAACATATGAGCTATGGTTTAGGAAGAAACCAAGTCTTTCATAAGCAAAGATTTGGGAATGCTTAACTTATATGAAATAAGTCATCATAGACAAATTGGGATCTAAGAGTGATAAATGTCTATGTAAAGGATACCTTAAGAAAACAAGGGGTTACTACTTTTACCATCCAATTGAGCAAAAGGTGTTTGTCTAAACCATCCAATTAAGGATGAGCCTGATCAAGTGTCTCAAGGTATTAAGATAACTAATAAAGCTCAAAGTACACATGTACTCTAGAGATCTAGTAGGGAGCATCATGAACCTAAAAGATATAGTTTTCTCCTTACACAAGAGAATAACAATGAGCCTACTAGTTAATAGGAAGTAATATTAGGTATTGATTTCTTGAAGTGGCATGAAGCTATGAAATCTCAAATGGATTCGATTAATGAGATTCAAGTATGGGACTTGATTGCAGCACTCGAAGGAATAAAACCCATCAAGTGTGAGTGGATCTTTAAGAGAAAGATAGATGTAGATGGTAAGATACAAACCTACAAGGCTAGGTTGGTGGTAAAAGGTTATAGGCAAATTCAAGGAGTTGACTATAAGGAAACTTTTTCACCAGTTATCGTGTTAAAGTTCATTAGGATTTTACTTGCAATAGCTAAATACCATGATTATGAGATTTGGCAAATGGATGTTAAAAGAGCTTTCCTTAATGGAAACCTGAAAGAGAATGTATGTATGATACAACCTAAGGATTTTGTCTCTAAGACCAAACCTTACAATGTATGCAAGTTTAAAAAGTCCATTTATGGACTAAAACAAGCTTCAAGAAGTCGGAACATCCATTTTAATGCAACAGTCAAATCATTTGACTTTATAAAAAACATTGATAAGCCTTGTGTGCATGAAAAGGTTAGTGGAAGTGTGGTTATGTTCCTATTGTTGTATGTAGATAAAATATTGCTTATAGGAAACAACATTCCCACGTTACAATCTATTAAGTTATAGTTATTCAAGACATTCTCCATGAATGATTTGGGAAAAGCAAGTTTCATTCTAGGTATGAAGATATATAGAGATAGATCTAAAAGGTTTTTTAGCCTCTCCTAATTTACATACATGGACAAGGATCTAAAGGTTTTTTGGCCTCTCCTAATCTACATACATAGATAAAAGGCTAAAGAGGTTTAGCATGGATAAGTCTAAGAATGTGTTCTTACCCATATCTCATAGTGTTCACTTGTCTAGGAAGGAGATTCCTAGGATGGAAGATGAATGAAAATGCATGAATAAGATTCCTTATGCATCTACAATAGGTTCATTCATGTATGCTATGCTATGTATGAGGCCAGATGTCTCCAATGCACTAAGTGTGACTAGTAAATATCAAGCTAATCCAGGTGAAAAACATTGGAATGTAGTCAAGACCATTCTTAAGTACTTGAGAAGAACTAATAATGTGTTGTTGATATATGGAGGATACCTTGATTTAAAAATCAAAGGTTTCATTGATGCAAGCTTTTAGTTGGATTAGGATGATAATGTATTCACCCTTAAAAAATGTGTGATATGCTAGCAAAGTTCCAAGCAAGATACCACAACAAATTCTACAACCAAACCTAAGTACATTGTTGCTTTAGAAGTAGCAATAAAAGCTATTTGGATAAAAAGTTCATCATAAAACTAGAGGTAGTTCATGGCACTATTAAGCCAATAGAAATGTATTGTGATAACAATGAAACTATAGCACAAGCTAAGGAATTGAGGTCCCATCAAAGATCCAAGCATGTCTTGAGGCATTACCATTTGATTAGAGAGATCATAAAGTGCAACAAAATAAGAATAGAAGGGATTCCTACAGATGACAATGAAGTTGATCCCCTTACTAAGGCTTTGTCCTAGTAGAAGCTTGATTATCATTTAGAAAGAATTAAAATTAAGTGTAAAGGTGATTGGCTATAGGTTAAGTAGGAGATTGTTAGTATAAGATGCCCTAAAGATGACTATTAGCATTTTTAATAAAACTTTATATTATTTACTTTTTTATCAATTTAGTCTTATATATATATATATATTATATGCTTGATATATGAATACTATCTTGGATAAAATCCTTGAAGTTATGATTGTTTACAAATAAATCATAATAGAGATTGTGATTATGAGATAATTTGTACATATAGTTATAATTTCTAAATATCCTTGGTTATGGAATAAGTGAGAAAATATGATATCAATTATTTATGAGTAAACCAATATATGTTGCATCACATTCCTTGGAAGAATGTAGTCATCTCATACACATTTGATATAGAAATATCTGGAAAAATATATGGGTATATGTTAGGGGACATATGACTAGATTAACCCACCTTGAAAAGTCATATGGATCATTACCATATGTTAATGGACTTCTTATATGAAAGGTGGTATGAGTGATCCTTAGACTTGAGATCAACATAATATCTTATGTATGAAGTTATGCACTTTTATTTTATTCTAGGTTTGGACTCTTGAAAGAGTAGATACAAATAATTTTAGGTACACTAAGAAATCTATGAAGGTAGTGATTTATCAAGAGAAAATTCATCCTTCTCAGTAACAAAGGAAAGATATTTTAAAAATGTTTTGACAATTGTGTTATGATCAAATCATAAGCCTATGTATTGATTAATACATAAAAAATTTTTATGTATAAACAATTAATGACATAAAAAGGAGTTTTATGTATGAATGATTGTGATATAGCATATGGTAAAAAATATACCTTAGATTGGACATTTATAGGGTTGACATTAGAACTATACCCTTAGTCCAATTTGAATAACACAAGATGAAGGGATTGAATGGCACACTAAAACCTCTTCATGAAAGGTTTGATTTCCAAGTAAATCTAATCCTAGCATTTGGGTGGTCATGATACTTTGCTAGAAGTTAACAATGATCTTTTAATTTGTTTGAACAATTTGAAGAAATTACGTTTGAATCAAAAGACATTTTAATTCAATTGAACTTGAAGAAGCATATAAACAAATTCATTGCTAACATGCATGATAGCCTAATGGGTCACACATAATAGAATCACTTTGATCCAAAACTAAAGGAAAGTTAGAATGTAAAATGTTATAAATTTAAGAGTTGGATTTAATGAACATCCTAGAAATTTAAAATGATTAATTAGATGTTCTAATATGATTAGAAGTATTAATTAATCAAAGATTTAATAATTCTAATGGAGATTATAATTATTAAATAATAGTAAATTTTCATAGTTGATATTTAATGTTAGAGAACGTTTACATCAACACTTAAGGAGATTTAAAATAGAAGAATGGTTCCTCACTTAAAAATGGTTACAAGTTAATTAATTAAAATAATTATAGGATGATTTAAAAAGGAAAGTTTATGAGTATGAACTCATAAGAAAGAGTTTGGGCTTGTTGGACATAAAGGATGGAGCCTTAGGCTAAGGAATGTGGACTCTATAAGCTTTAAGGCTACACTAGTTGTGCAACCCATTTGCCTTGATTGGATGGCACAAGCAAGGGGTAACCCTAGCTTGTATGTCACTCATTAAGCCTTCTCACTTTTACTTGTGATCCAAAGTCTTCTATAAAAAGAGGAAAGAGGCTTAACTAAAAACACAAGAGTTTTATTCCTAACACATGTTTTATGCACCAACTCTCTCTTTGTGATCTCACTTATCTCTTTTTTGCATTTAAATGGTAAACCCTACTATGGTGAATAAAGATTCCTTGGAGAGCTAGCACTTTTTAATCTGAATGGTTTAATTTCCCATTTTACAAGCCAAGTGAACTTCGTAGAAGCTTTGAATCAACTTGGTTCATGTGGATTACTGTTAGTGTTGGAGATCAATTTCACAAAAGTTATTCAGACATAATTAAAAGGAGTTAATCATAAGGTTTGTTCGTGAAATTTCTTGGAAATCAAACTCTACGTTGGAGACCAAGGATTCCAAGAACAACTCTTATAAAGGTATAATTTAAATCATTGTTTAAAATTTACCTTTCCATTGAATTAATATACAAAGAACATAATCCAAAATTAAGGAAAATTTTTGAATTTTTGCTACACATACTTAATGCTAATGATCGGTATATTTGATATGCTTATATTCTCTTTTTCTCAATATGGTGCACTTTTATATTCACCTACTACATAATCATTATAAGGTTTGAAGATGGTGATTAAATTACCCTCAAACCCTCCAAGAAAAACCAAAAAGGATGAGTTCTTTCAGGTAAATGCAACATTAGATCCTTTATATCTCCATTGCTAGCCGAATCTTGAGGGGCAATTGTAGTTCCTAGTAAGATGGAGGTAGCTAATTCATAGCTTGGTCTTTATAGATGTTGATGAGCATGCCAATGGGGAAACTATAGCCATAATCCTTATTGTTTTGTGACTGCTATAGGAGAATCACATAACTTCTTCGTGATGCTTTTTTAAGTTTTTGCCACTTTACTTTGTCTGTTTTCCCTTATTCGATGATGTTGACTTTTTGTGTTTTTTATGCAATGGTTATAAGAGAACAGTGATGAACATTCCTCTTCCTCCTCCTCACGGATCATCTAGTAGGGCCATCATTCAGGTAGTGGACATCATCATTCCTATCAATAACGTACTCGGCAATTTGGTGGTTTTAGTAATGATTATTGTTCAAACCATTTAAGCCATGGTAGCTAGAATGAGGGGAGCCATCTCGGAGGACAAAATGAAGGAGAGCACTAAGATTTATAGAGCTTGAGGTAGGATTCATAAATCTTTATAAGTTGGACGATGAGTAGGGTGAAATATGGGACAAGCAGTAGCATAAGAGAAGAGCTAAAGTGTAGAATGAAAGTAGGTAGCAATAGCAGGGTAAGGGCAGGCACTAGAGGTCCTCCCAAATCCTTGAGCATGCCTTCCACCATAATGGCAGCATATTAAGGCTATTGATGTGGATGTTAGGAAGGAGGAGCATGCTTTACTGACCTCTTCTTTGGAAAGGGTGTGAGATCCTCCACGTCGCCATTTGCAAATTAATGATAATTTGGTAAAGGTGCTTGATAGGGTGTATGAGGCTCTAGATAAGGTTAGGCAGTTGGTCAACACCTCTATGTAAAATGTTGCCGAGTCAGGGCAACTTCGCTTGAATAATCATAACCTCAGGTGATTTTTAGCTAATAAAGATGAAGTAATCAAAGAAAGAGATAATATCCTTGCTAGCACTACCACAAAACAGGATACAATGATAAAAGAAAGAGACCACAATGTCTTCAATCTATCCACCATAAAAAAGAAGCTTTGTTAGCTAAAAGAAAAGGTCTTCATTCTAGATGGTCAAATAACCTCTGCTAACGAGATGATGATGAATACCAACAATGACCAAATCTAATCTAAGGGTTGTATGGTTACCCTAGAAGGGGAGCTAGCTGAGGCAAAAGATGCACTAGCAGTAGCCAAGAGTGATGTCAACCACCTGACTATTAAAAATAAAAATATAAAGACCAATGAGCAGACGAATTACCACAGCTCTTAGAATAATGTAATTTACCATATCAGGTATGAAAATCCCAACATTATGTTCAAGCTTTTCCAGGTTAACAAATATGGATCCACTAGAAGGCTTATATGAGGACTTGGGGAAGCCACACTTTGTGCTCGTTCCAATAATCCCTGTGTCCAATATAAGGGAAGATAAGTTGGGCTAAGCTTTAAATGCTAGTGATGGCGAATTTGACAATGTGAACCCTAATAGTGCTAGGAATATAGCTAGTGATAGTGGTGATGGTAGCCATGTTGACCCTCTCGATGGTGTCAACTAAAATCATGATAATGAGCCTAGTGAAGGTGATGAGCAAAGGGACCTGACTCTTACCAATATTGCTAGGACTAACATAGGTGCTAGAAAGGTTAGCGATTTAGACATTGGCATTATGAATTTACTGAATCCTTAAGTGATGCACACGCCCTTGTTCCTACTTCTAAATTAAACCTTATTACAAACCAAGGTTCCTAAAATGTGGGAGTAAAACATTTTTAATGGTTTTAGATGTTTTGACTTCTAAGCTATGGCTTAAACTTTTGCTAAATGCTTGCTTAAGGGTTTTTGTGCCCAAGATGTTTTGCTTAAGTGTTTATGCTTCTTTTGTATACTTGTTTTTGATATTTGTGTGTGCTTATTGGTATGAGGCTTATCAATATTACTGAAAGGCTCCACTTATGTTGTTGATGGCAAAAGGCTCCAATGACCTTTGCTAC
The DNA here is from genome assembly GCA_026873985.1 of Saraca asoca. Classification (NCBI taxonomy): domain Eukaryota; kingdom Viridiplantae; phylum Streptophyta; class Magnoliopsida; order Fabales; family Fabaceae; genus Saraca; species Saraca asoca. The sequence goes on from JANHAO010000160.1 coordinate 12,278, forward strand.
TTAAGTTATTGATGGTGAAAGGCTTCAGTGACCTTTGTTACTTAAGTTGTTGATGGTAAAAAGCTTTGACAACTATTATTTTGTTTCTTGTGATGTTTTAAGGCATGGTTTAGGCTTAGGCGACTCTTAAGTTATCTGCTAAGCTAAAAAGTTTAGCAACCTATGGAATTATCTACTAAGTTAAAGAGCTTAGCACCATGGGTACAGGCAACCTCATGGAATTGTTCTACTAAGTTAAAAAGCTTAGCACCATGGGAACAGAATGACCTTTTGGCATTGTTCTACTATACTGAAGAGCAAGGCACCATAGATGTGTAAAAACCTATGGAATTGTCTAATAAACTCAAGAGCTTAGCATTATAGTCATAGAGCATCCTCATGGAATTAGCATTTGTAGCTTTTTAGAGCAATATGACTAGTGATGATAAATTATGGTGAAGTGCCTAGGTAAAATTTTTCCATAGGGAAATTGAGTGGTGAATAAGTATTTTCATTTCATAGATAAATTATGTATATTGGCAACCCTTTACACTTGATTTTAATTGGAAACTAAGACTGGGGGCTTGGGGGTACTAACATAAAAGAACAACAAAGTAATGCCTTAGATGTGTTATGTTCCATGTGCGAGAAGCATCCTTTCTTTTGATTGTCAAGGGGCGATAAACCCTATTATTTAAAGCCTCTTTGATGCAGAAAGGGCCTTTCCCAATTAGGTGCTAGTTTGCCTTTTTTATTCTTCTTTCTCGGTCTATCCACCTTTCTTAACACTAAGGCCTTTGGCTTGAATTCCATCTTTTTCACCTTTCACCTGTGGAAATGTGCCATTCTTGTCTTGTACATTTGTGCCTAGCTATAGACGATCTCCTGGTCTTTCTCTACCAAGTCAGGTTCTATTTTTATCCTCTCATCATTTTGTGTGGCATCATACTATGAGAGGCAAGCACTTGGTTTCCCAATTTCCACGGCAATGAGAGCCTTGTGACCATATGTCAATGCAAATAGAGTATACCTTATGGCATTTTGAGGAGTGGTCCTATATGCCGACATAACACTATAGAGTTCTTTGGTCCATTTTCCTTTGGACCTTTCTAGGCCACTTCTTTAACCCATCCACGATGATGCAATTGGCGAACTTGACCAATTAGTTTTTTATGGGTGTTCTATAGAGGTAAACTTGTGAATGAGATTCTGGTGGAAATTAGCAAAAGTAACGTTGGTGAATTGGGTGCCATTGTCAAAAATTAAGGCATTTAGTATGCCAAACTTGCACATAATAGATTTCCACAAAAGCTTTTTAGTATTTTTGGTGGTAATGACCATTAAAGGCTTAACCTCAATCCATTTGGAAAAATAATTAAATGTAACAATTAAGAACTTTTATTAGCCCGGAGCGAGTGGGAAAGGGCCCAAGGGAATTCAATTTCCCATGTAAAGAAAGGCCATGCCAAAGTGATAGGATGGAGTTTAGTTAGAGGACAACAACTTACATTAGAGAACATTTAGCATTTGGAGCACTTACTGACATACTTCTTTGCATCTTTTTTGGCAATAAGCTAGAAGTATTTGCTCAAGATTACTTTGCAAGTGAGGTTAAATACAATGATATAGCTATTATAAATTCCCTCATGGAGTTCCTAGAGGACATAATCTACTTCATCTTATTACGACATTATAGTGTCAGGAGAGATAAGGCTCTTTTATAAAGTTACCCATCAAAGAGATAGTACGGTGCCAATCGCCTGACTATTTTTTTTACTACTTTTTTTAGAGGAGCTAGCCATGTTTTAGGTATGACATTATGGGGTTCATCTAGCTTGGTGATCTATCAACATACATCACCTCATCTCCTTCCACCTTGCTTTGGAGAGTGTTTCTTAAATGACTGTCCTGTTGTTAACAATGACTCTAGTGTAGGTGTGTTTGGACAAAGTATCTACCTTATCATTTTTATCTCAGGGAACTTGGATTAGTTCATTGTGTTCAAACTTGTTCAGGAGTTCTCTCACTTTTTTGGTGTACTTTATCAATTTGGGGACTTTGACCTTTTAGGTGCTATCTATCTACCTTCCATCTGTTGAGAACCACTATGAACTTTTATTCTCTTGGTGTTTACTTTCTTGGCTAGCTTGAGTTTATTGATTAATGCCTCATTCTTGGATTGGTTGTTCAGGGCTTTCAATTTAAATTTAAAGGAGCATTCTAGGGACATTTGATTTAGTCCTTTTAGGATGATTTCTGCCCTATTCCCTTTACTATTTGATGAGCCATCAATGAAGAGCATCAAAGTGAATGGCTCGGGGTCAGCTTCAATGATTTGGCTTAAGTGAGTTATTTTAAAGATGAAATCAGCAAGGGTTTGAGATTTTAGTGCCTTCACAGATTTATATTTGATACCATATTCACTTAGTTTAATAAACTAACTAACTAGTCACCCGATGACGTTTGACTTTTCAAGGACAAGGGCTGATTAGTTCTAACCACCACTAGGTGGCTTCGAAAACACGACTTGAGGCACTTGGATAGGATAAGCAATGCATATGCCAACTTCTCAATTTTTTGGTACCATAGCTTGGTACCATGCAACATTTTCACTCATAAAGTAAACGAGTTACTGGTCACCTTCTTCCTCCCTTATAAGTACTGAGTTTACTACTTTAGGGTTTGGTCGTGAAAGGATAGGCAACTTTGATAGGTAAGCTTTAATCTTGACGAAGGCTTTTTTGCACTGATCGAACCACATTAAATTCTTAATGTCTTTTAGAATATTAAAGAAAGGGAGACATTGATCGACTGACTTGGACATAAACCTTATAAGAGAGGTGATCTTTCTATTGAGGCGTTGTACCTTTTTTAGGTTCCTAGGACTTTACATATCGATGATGGCTTTGCATGTGGCTAGATTTGCCTAATGACCATGGAGCCAAGAAATTTTTGACAAGCATCCCAAAAGCACATTTGTTAGGATTGATTCTCATGTTGTTCCTTTTTAGTGTGGTGAAGGTTTCCAATAGGTTTGCCATGTCGGCTTCATGTCCTACATGTTTGAAGAACATGTCGTTGCATACACTTTTAGGTTTTTTCCAATTTGTTGAGTGAAAACCTTGTTCATCATTCTCTGGTATGTCACCCTAATGATTTTGAGTCCAAATGGCATCACTTTGTAGCAAAATGTACCCTTGTCCATAATGAATGTTGTTTTCCCCTCGTCCTTCTTATCTATCATTATTTGGTTATAGCCTTGGAAGGTATCTATGAAATTTAGTAGGCCATACCTAAACACCTAATTAATATAGGGCAGTAGGAAGAAATTCTTAAGGCATGCTTTATTTAGGTCCATGAAATCCATATATATACACTAATATCTATTCACCTTCTTTACAAGGGCCACATTTGACAACTAGGTTGTTGAACTTTTCTAATAAAATCTGCCACTATGAGCTTGGTAACCTCACCCTTAATTCCTTTCTGTCACTCCACTCTGAGGCTGCACTTCTTCTGCTAGACTGCCTTGGCTTTTGGATCTATGACTAGATTATGAGTTGCTATTTGGTGATCCATTGCTAGCATATTTGTTGCTATCCATGAGAACACTTTGATATTTTCCTTGATGAGTTTGGTGATATCCTCCTTCAGATTCAGGGGTAGCTTTGCTAAAATGAATTACTTTTTTGTCAACTGGGTCAAAAATTTTGGTTTCTTTGAGCTCTTCCTTGAGCTTTGGGTTTAACTTTCACCATTCATCATCCATGGAGTCCATCGTCTCTACCATCAAGGCCTTTTTGTATTCCAGAATCTTCGTTGGGACTAATGATGGCAATCTTATACTCACTCGTTCCTTCTTTAGGCTATTGTAGTAAAATAGGCGAGTAGCTTCTCGGTCCACTTGGACTTGTCCAACATTTTTGTTCACAAGAAATTTTAGGTAAATTTTTTTTACTTTTTCTAGCTCTTCCTCAGGCTTTAGGTTTAACTTTCACCATCCATCATCCATGGAGTCCATCACCTCTACCATCAAGGTCTTCCTGCATTCTAGAATCTCCGCTGGGACTAATGAAGGCAACTTTTTATACTGACTTGTCAATTCTTCCTTCTTTCGGCTATTGTAGTAAAATCAGCGAGTAGTTTCACAGTCCACTTAGACTTGTCTAACATTTTTGTTCATAAGAAATTTTATTAGTAAATGGGGGGTAGAGACAATAGCCTTGGCTTTATTCGGGGCAATCCTTCCAAGGATGGCATTGTAAGCCAAGCCAGGGCTTTTGACAATAATGAACTTAACATCTACATTTTTTATTAGCTTAGCCTTGCCCAGGGTCACTCGTAGTGTTGCACTTCATTCCACATACACTGATTACCCTAAAAAACCAATTAAGGAACGACTATACAATGTTAGCTTATGGTGAGAGATCATTAGCACCATAAAGGCAAATTTATAAAGGATATCTACTGAGCTTTCTTAGTCGACTAAGATTCATTTTATCATCTAGTTGTGAATTGTGGCTATTATGAACAACGAGTCATTGTGGTCCCTAATCATGTTGCTATAGTTTTCATCTGAAAAGTCAATGATAGGGAAATGCCCTTCAATCTTTGCCTTTTTGTTAGCATCTACATTCATGACTACTCGGATAGCCTTCTTCCTCACATTGATGGATCCACTACCAGTAAATCCTCTAGCAATAACTTTTACCTATTAACCAGTAGCGGATGTTTGTGTCAGTTAGGTTGCGATAATTTGTCATGTTCATGATTTCACCTTTGTTCTTTGTGATCCTTTCTGTCATTCTATCCTTTCTCTTATTGCCTATTTACTCTTCTAATAATGGGGTCTCTCTCACTCTTGTAAAGATATGGGACTAGCTGCCTTCACTTGTTAAGGTCTTCTATCTCATCTTTCAACTTGAGTCCTCTGTATCATAGTCGTAAACTTTATGGAAATTACAATACTTGCTTTTGTTTATTAGGTTAAACCACTTTCACCATTTAGGCCACTACACAAGTCAGGGTGACATTAACGTCCTCGATTATACAAGCTATTGGTGCAGTTAAAGGGGAGTAATTGTGATAATGTATCTTCTCTGGTGATCATCTCATAGGTTACATTCTCCTTTAGTCCCTCTTTGGTTCAAGCTTAGAGGGAGTTACTTGGCCTTGCTTTGCATTTTATTGCTCTTTTTAGCTAGTTCAACTTCTTTTACATTAATGAACTTTGCCAACTACTGTAGAAGTTCGGCCATCGTGTTGGCTTGGCATCTTGCTAGGGACGATAAGAAATCACAATACTAGAGGCTAATGACTATTGCACAAACGGTGACTCTGTCAAGTAAATTTTTTTAATCTTAAGGGTGATTTTATTGAAACAGGGAGGAAGTCCTTCAAAATTTTCTTTTCCCCTTGGCAAAATTTACTAAAAAGGCAAAAGTTTTCTTATGCATCTTGCTAGTGGCGACATGGGTGAGAAAAGTTTTGGCAAGTTGTTGGAACTGGGAAACAAACCTTGGGGCAAGAGAGTTGAACCATATTAAGGCTACCTTTTGTGGGGTGATAGAAAAAGACTCAACACATTATGGCGTTCAAGGCACTGAATAACAACATTATTGCCTTAAAGAATACAAGACAATCTTAAGGATTATTGGTTCCGTCATATTGCTCTATGTGAGAATGGGCTTTGAAGTTATGTGGTAAACAGTTTGCCATAATGTCTAGGGTGAAATGGTGGCATTCTTAGGTTTGTGATGGTGGTCTTGGTGGAGGTTGTTAGTAGTAACTGCGATATGGGTCATACTGATGTTCATGGAAATGGAATTGCTAGTGGCCAGCTCTGTTGTGAATTCCTCTGGGTTTTCTGAGGTCATGCTCCTCATCCTAATGGCATTCAAGCTGTGCTGGTGCTACTACCATTACTTGTTTTAAGCTCATTCCTTTAGTCATTGGTCTATTGTCTTAGGCACAGCACTTCCTGCCTGAGCTAGCAGATCTCAACCACAAGGACTTGACATTGAAATTCTGTGCTTAAGTTGCCGTCAACCCCTCCTTCCTCATTTTGGGCTTGACATTCATAGTTTTAATGGTTGTATCGGTCATGTTGGGGGTGGGTGTTGGACTTTTTTGATTGGTCTAGTTGTGGTGGGATAAGGTATAGTGGTTGCATCATTATGGGTGGAGCCTATAATTAAATAAATTATTCTCATATAACTGAAGGCAGTTTTTTGGTGAGAAAAGGGGTCAAGGGTTCTCTGGGTTTAGACTTTTCAAACCAGAGTGGAAGAAAAGTTATAAATGGCGCCAATGATAAGTCTGTTGCTTATTAAAAGTGGTGCTAATGACCTGCACAAAGAGAGAACACCAATGATAGTGGTTGGAAGTCACTTGTGACATGGCCTATAGTATAACACTATTTGTGCATTTGACAATAATAATGACTCAAGAAATGAGGTAGTACTGTATTGATGTCAGGTTATGTGAAGTTGTCGATATGAAGGAAGCATGATCAAGCAATCACTTCGAGTGATGCGTACGAGAAAAGGACGGTGAGTGATGAATGGCAATTTGTTGTGGAGAAGGTGGCTATAGTGTTTTGCGGCAAAGTCAGAGTGACAATGAGCAAGTGCTAAGGTGGTAAGGAGATTAATGAAATTTTGGATAATATTATTTTTTAAATTTTAAATCATTACTTTATTTTTATTATCTAACTATCTACACTTACAATCCACAAAATATTGAAAATTTGGCACTTTTCTCTTGCATTGTGAAGGAATTGCGTGAAGTTTATGCATGTATATAATGATTTTCTTATAGCAATTGTGAAAATGGCATAGTTTTAAAGAGAAATAAGATGCATGTGAGAGGCTTACTAGATTTATGTAATTTTGTATCTAAAGATATAACCTCCTTTGTTTTTAATATATATTAGTAGTGAGGAAGTTCAATATAAAATTTTCAATAATCTATCCAAATCTCTCAATAAATTACATCTTATAACTTCAGTTATGCATGTCTCGATTTATGTGCGAAACAATACAATAATTTCTTTTGTCAATATTTGCATGTATCAAATATGTGTACATGTATAAATAATTAAAGCATACATCAATTATAATAAATTATCAATTTATGGCTTAAAAAACAAAAGAAGAAAAGCCCCTGTCCTCCGTGAGTTTAACTCATAAAAAAAATAAAATATTTTTAATTGTATGAAATTCTTTTTAGATAATGAATTACGTATAAGTCGGTGAACAGAACCGTTACTTCCGGGACCATCTCTCACGATGAAAACTATCATCTGAAGCCTATCCATCCCCTATATTTCTAATAAATCTCCAGCCTCCTTTGATACCCACTGTTTAATGAGAATATGGATACACTCAATTTTCAAAAGAAATTAAAAATATGAATTTAGAAAAGATACATAAGAAATGGGTGATCCAAGTCTGAGATTTTAATATATTATTAATTATTTTGGATATACACATTTTAGACGTTCGAATATAGTAAATTATTAGATAAATTATTTATTAAACAAAGATTTAAATTCCCGTTCATTTGATATTTAGGTTTTTAATTCTTAAGAGTTTAATATTAAATTTATTATATATTTTGTTTAAATTAAAGAAAGACTCATCCCTGTATCTAATTATATGAATTATTTAAAATTATATTATGTTAATTTTTCATTAGATTTCATTTTTATATCAATTATTTAAAATTTTACTTAATTACCATTATTCATTTGTGTCACTTGATTAACTAAAATAGATAATTTATAACTATTTTAATTTAATTAGTTAATTATTAAATAATTTAAACATATTTATAGAATAAAAAATAATTTTATTTATTTTAGAGTTATAATAAAATAATTTATGTATTTCAATTATAAGTAGAAAATAAATAATATTTTCATGATGTGATTGAGATAAATTCATTGCAATTATTTTATTCAACTAGTTGGTAATTGAATAATTTAAACATATTTATAAAATAAAATACTAACTACATTTAATCATAATGAATTTATATTTATTTATATAATAATGAAATATTAATATTTGTTTTAATTATACATTAAAAAGAAATTATATTTTTCATGTTATATTGAAATTTATTTTAAATTTAAAAATATCAAGTTCACTTAATTATGATGTTTATTAATAAAAAATGAGAATTTTTAATATATAACAAAAATTAATATTGAGTTTCACTATCACTAATTTTAAAAATTATAATTAATGAAGAATTAAGTTGGTTAAAGAATTAAAATGATAATTAATTCAATTGTATCACAAAATTATAATAAATTAAATAATATATCGTGAAAATTTTTAAAATTACTAATTTTAGCTAAACGATAATAAAAATTAGTAAACAAATATAAAAAAACTATAATATGAACATAGAATTTTTAAAATTTTCAATTAAGTTTCCTATAACTCAGAAAAACTCCTTTGGGATAGGGTGTCTACCGATCCGTTTCAAATAAGGTTTCTCGGTCCATTTTTTTATTTTTATTTTTATTTTCTTCCTTCCATCAGTACTGTGTTTTTCTACTTCATCAGAAATAACCAGAGCAAAAGTCCGTTCAACTAAGATTTCCCTTAGACGCCATTTTCTCTAACAACGCTCAAGGCAGAGCAAGCGCAACGCGACCGGAATTATTGGCGCCAATGCGAGTTTGTCAACAGAATTCTGAAATCCATTGACGCGAACACGAACTCATTGTCTTCTGTCTCACACTCTCAGGTTTGAACACTTAGAACCAAAATTTACTATTATTTTTGCATGTGAAAGAACTGTATTATATGTTGTTGTTGTTGTTGTTTTCATTCTGAAGTTGAATAATGAGTGCAGTAGAATAGGTAGTGACTTGAAGATGACAATTAAAATAATTAACGCTGGACATTAGGTATTAGGTGTTTGATGAATTGTTTCTACAGAATTACGACCACTATCTCCATTAATATCTGAATATAAGAAGTAAGTTGAATTTTTCATTGTCTTGAGAAGAATTATAACAATTAAATATATCAAATCTGTATTGAACGATATATTCTTATCTGTTTTACATTCAAAACAACACTACTTTAAACATGAGACACATTTCTCATTAGCAAAAGAAAAAAAATTATCAATATCATCTGTGCCTTAAAAAAACAAAAAACAACACTTCTAGTTGAAGCATATCCACAGTAGAGAACTTGAGCCTGTAATTTTTAATGAAGAAAAAATTTAGTTTGTTGCAAAATTGTGATAGAATTTATAAAATGAGAATAAAAAATATGATAGATTACCTAAAATCCTGTACGATGGTCCCTAAAATTAGATATGTCATTGAGAGGACTTGATGCTGGATTGGATGGAATATCATTTGAGATTTCGTTCAGCCACTGAGTAGATGAATGAGAATGCTCTTGTAGACTTGGGATGTCATGTATGGAAAAAGAAGTTCGGGTTTCCTATGAAAAACAAATAAAAATGTAACTTAATAAATAAATAAAAAAATAAGTCATTTGCTTAACTGGCTTTGTACAAACTGATGAATGATAATATTAATGAATTATTGTACCTTAACTTGGTTACTTTGTAAAATATTTTTTCAATTAGACATTTTCTTTCTTGTAGGTTGCTTTTTTACCCAACTTTTAGGATGTCTACCTCTTCTCACTTTGTCCCCCTTCTTAATACCTTTGACCTTTTGAAAATTTTGGTTTCCATGCATCATGTTTTCACTTGTGTATAGAATAGATGGAGAAGCATGTATAATATTATTTTCTAACCCCAAATGCCTCTTATAGATATCATCAACTTGACTACTCAGCCCATCTATAACCTTGTTTACCAAAATATATGCTTCCTTACAATTTAGATGCTCTGGCTGCTGGCCTTACCAATTTTGGACAAAGTTGTTGGTAGCATTGAAGGCAATTAATATTGTTGTCTTCTTGAACATTCTTCCACCTTGAATCTTGCACATACACATTTTTCACTTCCCTTCTCCATCTTTTCAAAATATAGTGAGTGGGAATTAACTTGGTATCCCTGATATCAAATATCTTCAGAGCATGGCAACATAAAATGCCAAAGGTCTGAAATTTTCTGCAACTACACGAAATCATTTTATTAAAAGCATTAAAACTGACTTTGAACTTCTTACTGCTGTTACCAACCACATATTCAGACATTGTTTCACCTTCATTTCGATGCTTTATACATGCAACATGATACAAGTCATACTCTTTCTGAAAAATATAAAAAATTATAGGAGTATAAATCTGTGCAACCTGTTGTAACAAAGGTGAACTCTCCCACTTGAACCTTGGCAATTTTTGTCTAGATTGAAATTCACATTGCAACTCATGGTATCTTTTATCACAAACAACTCTTTTGCTTAAAAAATTCGATTATATCCAAATCAAAATTTAAGCTTTCACTCAACTGTGTACTGCTCAAGACTATAGTTAAAGCATTTTTCATAGAATATTTTGCCCATTTCGCCTTTAATTTATATAGGCTATTTAACCACTGATTATCTTGAAGATTGAAATCTTAAATCAACTTATCCCATGCTGTTTGAAAATCAAGTTCTTCCTCATATTGCTACATGCATGCCTTGAAGTCTCTCAAAAAATTAGACTCATTTTTCATCATATTTCCAAGATGCTTTATGCCATTTTGCATCAAATGCCAAGTGATAATCCATCATAAGTTTCAGGCATTACCTCAAGCAAAGCTTTAGCCGTAGCATGGTCTTGATATGTGAAATAATCTGAGCTTCTTTTTCTTATATGGTTCTAAAAATGTTTCAAATAACCATTTAAAGGACTCAAATGTCTCATCATAAAGGAGGGAAGCTCCAAAGATTACTACCTGTCTAAATTGATTTAATCCTGCAAATATGGCAGTAGGCCTATGTGCACTATTGGTACTGTATGTTGTGTCAAGAGTGACCAGACCACCAAAATGAGCATAATCAATTATAATCTTTGCATCTACCCAAAATGTGTTTGTAATTTGTTCCTCGGCATCTAATTGTACTGTATAATAAAATGAAGGATTATCTGATTATTCTTGTTGGAATACTGCAATAAACTACCTACCTCCCATTCACCATACACTATGTTTCTCAACCTTTTACTCCAAATATGATTTTTCTGATCTAAACGTGTGTAACCAAGGTTAGCTGTTCACCAACTTGTCTGCTCATTAATTCAAATGAAATGTTTTGCTTGATTCCTGAATCATCAGCCATACCATTCTAATAAGCTTGCACTTAGAGACACTTTTCTTTGACAGGCCAACATGTGAGTTGTTTCCACAAGATGCAAATCATGATTTTGTTTAGCAACAAAATCATTCACTCTATTTTTCAATATCTTTGATGTGCTTGAATCCAATTCTTACATAACAATTAGTTCTAATTTTTGCCAAAGATTGATGGTTAAATAATCCCTTTTGTGTTCTTTACATATACCTTCCTTGCAACATACTAATCTAAATGAAGTGATCTTTCCAATTTTTTCACTCTTGTTGATCCATTGTTTTCTAGCACCAAAGCCAATTTTTGCCCCGCAGTTACCAAAATCTCCAAGCTTCTCCCATGCTATTGAATTCCATACCAATGTGAGGCTCCCAATCAGCTAAATTCATATCTTCATCTGATACTGGAGTAGAATCCTCTGTCCTTCTAAATTAACAAAGTAAAAATGATAATAATTATAAATTTGTAATACTAAACATCTCAAACACTAATATATTTCATAACTTTTGAAGATTAAAAATTTACCTGGCCTGACTTGGATGTGTGGTCAGCCATGGTTGATGTATAGATTCAGCCATAAATTTCAGAAGTTATTAATTTTGGTAGTGACACAAGCTTGTCAATGGAGTCTTCGTGATAATCAAATAGAAAAACTCAAGAATTTGCTGATTGTAAACCATGTATTTGACAAAGGGAGCGGATCAGAAGTGTTGGCTTACTGTTTTACCATCATCTTCCAAATATACTGGTGCCTAATATGCTGATTTTTGTTGCAGGAAGTGGAAGCTGCTGACTCAGAGATGTGGGAAGAAAGCAAAGTGTAGGTTTGATAAGAAGAAAATGAGAAAATAAAAACCACTTGAGTGAAACCGATTCACATAAATGGTGGAGTTCTTTTCAAGTTAAAATGATTGGTGGATGGGGCTTTTAATTGCAACTCCATTACAGGAGAAGATCTGCATCCAGTTTGTCACTTAGTTTTGAGGTAAAATTATTCCAACTTAGCTCCTATATTGATAACTTGTGGCTGAAGCAAGTCTGATTTTATGTACATCGTTTTTATTTAATTTAGAGTCTGAATTAAATTTATGTAAATTTGGCCTCTGTTTTGGATCAGTATCTGATACTTGAAAGTTTGGATAAATCTAAATTGTGTGGATAATTTTTTGCCTTCAATTGGATAATGGGGTGTTTAATATTCAAGGTTAAGTTGGAATGTATTAGTTAAATTGTTTGTTTGCCTCAAAATTAATACTATTGCCTTAGTTGCAGTGTTATGTGTATTACAGATTCAATGAAGCTATGTTGCTCTTGTTATGTATGGATCATTCCTTTATTTTTCTTATTTCATTTTCTTTATCGAGCCTTGTTTCGATGTAAAGCATGTGCTTCTTGTTTGACCTCTATTTGCTTGCTATATGTTATGCATTTGGGCTCTATTTTTTAGTGGCTTCTGCATGTATGCCTTGCTACAATTGTTGGAATATGCTCTTTGTTGCTTTGCCCTGCATTTAAAAGTTGAAACATTGTTCCATTAAACAGTCTTTCTTGCTTCATTTTGGCAAGGCATTCAACATGTAAGTAGGGATGGTTGAGTGGATGGTGTTTATTTTTCAAGCAACAGTGAGTGGATATTCACTTAGACGAACCTGGAACATTATGAGTGCAATTTAACCCTCTTCTAGTTTTCATAATTTCAACAGCCATCAAGTGTCCCTATCCACTTCCAAAAATTGTTCTTACGTTATTGATTTATCCATTACAGATGTCCAATAAATTCCATTCTTCTCCCGGAATCTTATTTACATCCTATGGCAGTATACTACCTTAATATGTGGAAATGTACATATGTTGTTACTTTGTTTGGATGACGTGTTATGTAGGCCAAGGCCTTATTATTTCTTATATGTGGTAGTGTGGTACTAGTAACATAGCTTTTTTTTTTTCCAAACCATGCTTGATTTCCTTAGGAAGTGGAAATAAAGATAAGAAAATGCCTGAACTAAAACAATTGCTTGCTGTACTATAACTCAGTAATTCTTCTTTCTTTTCTTTTTTCAGTCTTGTAAAGACCATGTTGAATAGTACGCATTCATCTATGGGTATAATAATAGTAGTTTATAATTGTGGGAATTTGAGAAATAATTGAACTTTGTTGTGCTCATTTATGCCAAATTTATTAACCTAAAGCAGATGGACTCAATGAAAATGGAACAACAGTGCCAAATTTGATAAACTGCAATGTTTTAAACAAGCTTACAAAATTAGTTAGGTAAAGTCTCAAACTACAACCCATCTTGAGTCATCTATTAAAAATGTTTTCATTTTCCCGGGAGGTGTTTTCATTCGAATTGACCAGGTCTTATTATTTCTGAGTCCTTTTGATTCACTCAAGCATGTGGTGTGAAGGAATGAGTCTTTGCCTGGCCAATTGGAGATGAATTCCTTTCTGGACATTTGAAGTTTAAGTCCTTGTGTCCTGAATTCAGATACACATGTCGATGGCCCGTTAGTAATTGTGACTCTGCCTTGATAAGTTGAGAAGAAAATATAAAAATTAAGGTATGAGATTCAAAATGAAATTTTCTGGTTCAAAATTTTGTGTCTTTGCAGGTCGAGATTTCTTATAGGCATCAAGTGGAAATTTGAAAATTTGCACTCTCTTTTGCTTCTTGTTGGAATGATTTTGTCTGCCAATTACTAGTTCTCTTTCTTTTGTTTAGCTGCTATTGCCAAGAGAGACTACTGTCAATGGGTGGCTAAACTACTTTTTGCCATGATCTCAAAATGCCTGCTTATCTGGTTTCTGCCCTTTTTTTTTTTTTTTTTGAATTTTTGTCGTGTATTTATCAAGCCTTTTCTTTTGTTAGAGATTGGTGCAACATTGGAAGACACAATAATTAGGTTTCAGTTTAGATACTTGTTTCATTTAACCATTGTAGAGCTCCCAAACAGATCAAAATGTTAACTTATATGCACTTGCAAGGCTAAACTTAGGTTCTTATATTTCTCTATCCCTTTTTTTTATTTTTGGTTGCCAGTGCAAATGGTAGATGATATTATATTCTTTTTTTCCACAGTTTACTAAGCTAATTTTTTGCTGCTATCTTGGAGCAGAATTTGGTCCATACTTTTCATCTTAAACCATTCTTAATGATCTTGGATGTTCAGAGATGTGTTAAAAGCATACACATGCTGCCAATTAATCATGCTATTGTTCAAGTTTCCTCTTGCATGTGTTGCCAGACTCTTGCCCGAAGCTTCTGTTCTCCATCTTACTCTGTGACTAGAAACATTTGGCATAGAGAACATCATCCAAACCTTATAATTTTATCTGATTTGGATGTTCTGACTGCTAAAGTTAGTAAAGGAAGCAGCGACAATGAGATTTTTCAGTTTCTAGTCAATGACCAAACTTGTGATGCTATACATTTGTCTCACAACCTCATTGACATGTTACTCCATCGATTTAAGGATGACTGGAAGTCTGCATTGGGGATTTTTAGATGGGTTAATTCACGCCCAGGCTTTAGACACTTGCCAGAAACATATGATATGATGGTAGATATATTGGGTCGAATGAGACAAATGGATAAGGTGAGGGATCTCTTGGATGAAATGGCCCAGGGCAATCTCATAACTCTCAACACCATAGCTAAGGTAATGAGACGGTTTGCTGGTGCAGGACTTTGGGAAGATGCTGTGAGGATATTTGATGAATTGCAAACTCTTGGGTTGGAGAAGAACACTGAATCCATGAACTTGTTGCTTGACACCCTAAGCAAAGAGAACAAGGTTGAGCAAGCCCGTGCAATATTCCTTGAGTTGAAACAGCACATTCTACCCAATGCTCATACATTTAATATTTTCATTCATGGATGGTGCAAAATCAGTCGGGTAGAGGAGGCACATTGGACAATCCAAGAGATGAAAGGATATGGTTTTCACCCTTGTGTTATAAGCTACTCAACCATCATTAAATGCTATTGCGAAGAACAGAATTTTAGCAGGGTCTATGAACTCCTTGATGAAATGCAAGCCCAAGGCTGCTGTCCAAATGTAGTCACTTTTACAACTATCATGTGTGCCCTGGCAAAGGCAGAAAAGTTTGAGGAAGCCTTGCAAATAGTTGAGACAATGAACTCTATTGGATGTAGGCCTGATACTCTCTTCTACAATTCCTTAATTCATACGTTAGGGAGAGCCGGCAGAGTAAATGATGCTGTTTATGTGTTTAAGGTGGAGATGCCAAAGATGGGTATTACCCCAAATACATCAACCTACAATTCAATGATCTCTATGTTTTGTCATCATGCACAAGGACACAAGGCTTTTGACACACTGATGGAGATGGAAGCTTCAGGCCTCTGTAAGCCTGATCTCCAGACTTACCATCCATTGATCAAGTTATGCTTTAAAACTGGGAAGATAGACAGTTGTTTGAATGATATATTGAAAGATATGATAAATAAGCATCATCTTGGTCCTGACATTTCAACTTACACACTTCTAATTCATGGTTTTTGTAGAGCAAATAAATGTGAGCAGGCTTATGTTCTGTTTAAGGAGATGATTGATCAAGATATAATGCCTAGATACAGAACTTGCCGTCTGCTGTTGGATGAAGTGAAAAAGAAAAATATGTATGAAGCTGCTGAGAAAATTGAAGTTCTCATGAACAAACTATAATGCATAATATATGCACTCGTCTTGTCCCAGGCGCAGGTGGGAACAACCATTCCACTCCAGGCATCACCTGGTGAACACCCATCTCAGAGTGCTACAGGTAAACTTTTTTGAAATACTGGATTGGATTTGTTTACATTTGTGGGAGTCATAATATAGAAGCACCCTTGACAAATGAGATGCAGTTGATGTATTCTTTCCCCTGTTTCTCTGCAGGCATTGTCTGCATTTGTGGGTTTCTTCTGTTGGGTTTGTAATGAGACTCACTATTGAGTGGCTCTTTTGCGTTGATGCACTCTTCACCGTGTTTCTCTGTTTCTAATAAAATCTTGTTTTATAAAAATGAAAAAAAGAAAACTAATACGTAGGAAGTTTCAAACTCAGGCTTTATATTTTATTAGCATAGTTGTAGTTTTGGTCCCTATAGTTTCAAAGTAGTTGTAATATGATGATGATGATGATCAACATAGAGAGCTATATAAAACTGTGCTGCTGATGATGGTTACAGTGATCAACATAGAGAGCTATATAAAACTGTGCCAACTATGCCACATGGTAGCTAAGATGGCATGACCGATCAAATAAATATAAGACATCACATCTGTCAGGTGGGTCAATGGTCATTAAAAAATTGAATCAAATTGCTCAAATTTTGTAACTAGAAGGGTGACATTGCTTAAACCAAAACTAAAATTGCTATGACTTTGAAACCAAAAGGAAGAAAACTGCAATAAACCTTGTTTTAGCATTTTTTGTTTATCAAACTTCGGAGTGCTGTGAGAAATATGGTTAGGGATACCGGCTTCTTTCTTTCAAAATGGAAGTAAATGCAGTACAATTCTTCATTAAATATCTTTTTGTTTTGACGGAAAACATCTTCTATAGGAATAATATAATTTACTTGTATTTATAATTTTAAAATATTAAGATAACAGAAAATATTCTATTTATTCAATGTTATATATGACAAGTATGATAGAAAACATCCACTATTTTAGAGAAGTTGTTTTCCTTCACTAACATCATACCATGCATTATTTTGTTAATCACAAGTATACAAATAACATGAAAGTCTTTTATTGTATACAAGTAAATGAGATTTTGCTATGGAAAATGTCTTCTGACAAAACAAACGGAACCTAAATAGCATTTGGAATCCATTGCATATCTCCTATCCTTATTTGCATCATAATTTCTACCTTTTAATGGAAAAAAAGTGAAATTTGAAAAATTTTGGGAAGAGTTCCAAATATTTTCTCATACAAATTGTTAAGTAGTAGATTTATATTATGCTCTGCCCTAATGTCATGTCTTTTACCACCTTAATTAAGCTGCCTCCTTGATATCTTTGATTTATTTTTAAGTTCACTTCTGTTATTTTGCTGCACGACTATATAGGTTAATTGCTTGCAGATTAAGGAAGTTATACCAGCTTCCCTGCAGAATTGGGACACTTTAAATATGGAGTTTTCATGATCTACATCATAAACTCTTCAAAGATAAATATGTAATATTACAAGCCTTCTTCCCTTGTTGATTTGATTGAATTGATTTAATCGTAAATCTTCTTTGGATGCATGATTAAATTGATTGGTTTCTTAATGATTTCTTTTTTAAATTCAGATACACAAAGTTTTATAAATATAGTTAGCCCATTAATGGTGTTTTAATTATTCTTTTGTATGAAAAATAAGATGGGAGAAATGAATATGTTTGTTGTCCAAGAAAATAGGAGAGGAAGAACCTATGCTCTGGATGTGTGGGGCTATTGAGGGGCAAGACATTTTTATATTAAAATGCATTGAATGATAGCTTTCTAGATGGTGTTTCTTTTTCATCATTTGCGATTCTTATTTTGCTTCAGTTTATTTTTCAAATTCTTGCCATCATTTGTTATTATTTACCTTTTCAAGAAACCTATGAATTCCAATTTCAGATAAGCATACTGCCTTGAACTGATTGTTTATTACGTACTTGCTGTAGTAGATATCTCTTATACCTTACTTTGTCATTTTCCTATCAAATCAAATGCTGTGATTGATTGTTTGTTATTTGTAATAATTAGAATTTCATTCACTTTCTTATGTCCTTGATAATGAATCGAATGAAACAAATAGCTCGTCTGAATTGCCTGCAATAAGTTTATGCATTTTATATATCATTTGCACAGTTTTGTTATCATAAGCATTTTATATATAGCTTAGCATAGCTTATGTCTACTTACTTTGTCACCCTTTGCCATAATTAACATTGTATTGTGTTTGTTGCAGATTTTTTTTCTGGATGATGGGATATAATACTTAATTACCCTGAATACTGTTGGGGTTTGAATTTCAAATGCACTCTTCGGCTATCAGTTCTCTGTAAATTTTGAAAGTGGCTATTGGGGTTTGCTTGTGGTACAAATATGATATTTAGTCATCTTAAACTTGAAAGGGTAATTTTTCTTATTGCTGTCCAAACAAAACAACCTCAAAAGTTAGTCTGTTAAAAATACTTTTTCTGAAGACAATATCAAATATAAATCTTTTTTTTTTTTATAAAAGCAATTTTACAAAATTACTTTACACTAAATTACTTTTAGACAAGTAATTTTGCAGGGTTATCTAAACATAGCCTTTTTCTTTGTTTCTCTCTGAAGCATCCTATCCATGGTCTTTATAATATGAATGACTTTTTCTCACTACTGTCTGAACAAGAAAACCTCAAGGGTCAGTCTCTTAAAAATACTTTCTCTGAAGATATTATCAAATATAAATCTTTTTTATAAAAGCAATTTTACAAAATCACTTTACTTTAAATTACTTATAGAAAAGTAATTTTGCAGAGTTATCCACACAGCCTTTTTCTTTGTTTCCCTTAGTATCCTATTGATGATCTTTATAATGTGAATATCTTTCAAGAATTTGAATGATATACTGACGTCCCAATTCTTCGAACATAGATAAATTGTTATAGTTAAAAAGAGATTTTAGTCCATATAGTTTTAGTGAATTTGTAATTTAATTTTTATAATTTTATTTTATATAATTATATCCTAAAAATTAAAATTATTTATAATTAAATCTTCATTATCAGTTAATATCAAATCTAATTAATAGAATTTTATATATTTATTAAATTATAAATTAGTATTTTAATTTTATTAACTTTCATGTTATGATTATATCAAAATTCATTATTTATAATTAGTTATCATATAAAAAATTATCTTTATTTTTTTTAAAAAAAAAAAAAGAAATCTACTTGTTAATGAGGATTAAAAAGGTTGAGTTTTTTTTACTTGAAATCAATGATGGAGAATGGTGAAGGAGTGAAAAAAAAATTATCTAATTAGTTTCTATTATTTAGATTTAATTCAGATAGTGAAATTTAATTATAAATTATTTTAAATTTTTAGATGTAATTATACAAATTAAAATTATAAGAATTAAATTATAAATTTAGTAAAAGACTAAAATTTCTATTAACCCTAAATAGTTATTTTGAAAATTAGACAAATTATGATATTGATATGCTGTAATTGAAAAAGTAATTTTTATTTGAATGACAACAGGATATTTTAGATTACAAGAATACTTTTCCAATGTAGACCAATATGTCAAGAGCATTGACCTATTATCCCACTTCTAAAATTATGTAAGATAACATCACCCACGTCAACATAGCTGAATAGCTGTACGACGGTTGCTATATTATGATATGATGTAGTTAATTAGACTTTATTCATATCGGATTTGATTCAAGTGTGTTTTAATTAAGTCACATGTATTTTAAGAGTGATGGTAATTACATGTCATTTTTTTATTTATTAAAGAAAGTTTTTTATTTTGTTTAAAAATATTCCTACCGCATGTTATTTATTATTCATTAAGAAAATTACGATGGAATTGTTGAGTTATCATTAATTTTAAAAAAGTTATCAGAAAAATTATAATTTATTGAAAAGTGGTGTGTGATTTGATTTAAGTGGTAGGGTAGGAGTATTTTCATTCGGAGTGTAAATGTTATTACTACTAAAATAATTTATTTGAAATTTTTAAATGTCATTATTATGAATTTTTGTTGATAAAATCATAAATGCTATTTTTAAAAAATGGGAATTAACTTATAAAAGAAAATTGACTTAAAAAAATGGCAAGTTTCAATCAAAATAAAAACCTAACATAGTGACCATTAAATTAAACTCTTATTTTACCAAAATAATAATAACAATAATAATAATAATTTCCATGCTCATGGTCATAAGTCGGGACGTCATTTGTCTTGCCTTCAAGGGGTTAAATATAACGGCTATGAATTAACTTTAAATTTTGATTAAAAAAAATAATGAATTATAGACTCCAAACTATTAACCAATAAAGACTCACTCGACAATTTACCCTATTTATATAACTGTCATTTGATATTTGAGACAGTATTGGGGGACCGTTAACATGATATAGAGAAATATGATATTCATTTAAAGAGAATCGATCATAACTTAAGTATGGCAACAAAATGGGAATCTCGACACCCTAATAATTAAGAAAGTTATACAAGCATATGAACAAGTTCAAGTAATTTTAAAAATAAAAAATGAAAGGAAACATACAAATTTTATTTAAAAGAATATTCTGGATGAAGATTGTTTATCTGTAATAAAGTCAATAGTCCTTAACAAATATGACAAGTAATACATCAAACAAAACAAAGGATGATTAATTCATTTATCTAATTTAATTTATTTAATATCAAAATTATTTACCAAGAATCGATGGACAAGAAAAACTAATGTTGGACGACATAATTTTTAAAATTGGATAAATCATTGAATCGAAGAGGACATTAATGTACTGATTTAATCATTAATTTATTAGTTAAGTCGATTTTGAATTAAAAATTATAAATATTATATACATAGACACACACTAATATTATATATTTATAATATTACATATAAACTAACATTATATATATACACACATACACAAACTAATATTATATATTTATAATAACTTGATTCATGATAAAAGTAAAAAAAAATTTACAACACAAGTTAATGTTATAAATAGAAAACTAATAAAACACAAGGATACAATAATAATTTATGTTAGAAATAAAAAAAATAACATAAGTTCAATTGATATGAAATTATGAAGGTATTATATTTTTTTATTATTGTGAAATTGTGAAAGTTTTATTTAAAAATAGTAAATTTTGAAATAAACTGACCCCATTTATTGGTTTGCATTGGTTCTAGCCGGTTTGCATACATTTCTGTTTCAAGACCCTTAACTAAAGCCGCGCACTAATCAGTTCACCAATCCATCAATTTGATTGATTTATTCAGTCCAATTTTTCAAATTACATTGAATACACGCAATGAAAGATTTGGTTTTTTTTTTAGTTAATTTTCTTGTGTTGATTTTTTTTTTTTTTTTTAGAAAATAGCATATGAGATTTGACATAAATATTAGTGAAATAATTTGTAACCATTTCAATCATTAAATTATTTTAATCATAAAGATGTATGCATTTTTGTTCTCTAAAATTGCATGAGAGGTTGGCCATTTATATCTATCTCATTAGCCTTAGTTAAGCAGTGCATGGTTTTCTAAGTTCTTATACTAGAATAATACTGTTACGGTGTCTGGTTATCGTATAATTTAAATGTAAAATATGAATAACTAATCATTAGCCTTATTTTTTAAATAAATATAAATAAATGAAAATATACATAACATTTTTATCTGAGTCCCTATTAGTTATGTCGTGTGAGTGTGAAAGAAAAAATAAAGATAAATGAATAGGAAAATATAAATAAAAAATAAAACTTAAATTGTAAAATATAATATAGAGACGATGGTAGTAATTTGATTCTTATAAATTAATTAAAATTTGACATTTTAATTTTTTCTTTCTTAATTTTTTAAAAAGTCAAAGAAGGTAAATATAAAAATAAATAATAAAAATTTATTTTTGTGTGACATGATTTTACTAAAAATAAGTTTAATGTGACATTGTTAAAAAAGAAAGTATCCAAACAATCACTTTTATCAAATAGTATAAATTAAAATAATACACGCGTGATATATAATGATTACTTGATTTAATTGTAAGATATGAATATAAGCTGTTTGTTGATTCATATGGATTATGTTAAAAAGCGAATAAAATTTGCATATAGTACATATTTGTAATGGATATAAAATAATTTGAATATCACAAAAAAAATGGAAAATATATTGACTTATTTTAAATGTAAATTTGAAAAAAAATAATTATTATTATTTATTATATCATAAAATACTTAAAATTTTATTTAATTAGTAGAAAGTACAACTTAATAAATGAGAATAAATATTTTAATAATAAATGATAAAATTTCAATTAAAAAAAATTAATACTAAAAATTTATATTAGACATATTTGTTAGGAAGTTGATTTTTAAAAATTAATTATGATTTGATGTTCTAATTTCTGTCTATTCATAAAAACAAAAATACATACTCACAAATAATAAAGATAACTGAACATTAAAATATCATTGAAAAATGAAAATTTAAATTAGATTATGATAGAAACAACAATAGTAGATATTTAATTATAGGGAATTAATTAAAATTATTTTTAACTTTAAATTTTTCCTCTCAATTTTAAAAATAAAAAATAATAAAATTTAAATAAAAATTAAAACTTAAAAATATAGATAATAGTAATAATTTTATTTCAAGAGATTAATTAAGATTTTATATTTTAATCTTGTGTCTTAATTTTTAAAAATTAAATTTTTTTAATAAATAATAAATTTTAAATTTGTTATTTTATGAGGTAATTTGAAAAAATAGAGATAACGTGGAATTGAAACAAGGCTAACCTGTTGTCGCAAAAAAGAGCACACCTCCAAGGGACGGTATAGATTATAACAGTGAACAAGGGCTAAATAGTACATGTCAACCTTTACAATGATGCTAAGTAAACATCCTTCACCATCATTTTACATTATTAACATCAGAGGAAGTAGTTGCAACATCAAAACGAGATATAATACGTAATTGGAGATTGCAAACTACTTTTTTTGTATAGGTTTTTTGAAATCTTTGCCACCTTTTAAATATTTTTAAAATGTATCGAAATTCAATGCAATAATTAAAGTTATAATTATTATATTTGACATTTGATTAATGTAAAATTCATAACAATTCAGGGCTTTATGTATTTGAACGGCTAGATACAACAATTAACAATTACAATTACAGTTATTACATTAAATCCAAATACTTTTAAATTTTTTTATGCAATTTATTTATAAAAAACTGTAATGTCGTACTAATATGCATATGATAAATACGTGCAATATTAATAGCTTTATTGACAAATGCCACATCAAAAATTGAAAAATGTGAATTTTCACAAAAATTACAAAAAAGGGAAAAAGCGAAAGCATCTAATTTTTTTTTTTCCCCTCCATACAGCAACTACATAAGGCAGCATAACCTAAATGATAAAAGCTATTAAGCAAGAGAGGCACATTCTAACACAAAATAAATAAAATATTGTTGATTTCTGAATTTTTTTGTTTTTAATAACAGGAATGACAAGTCATTTAACACATAAAAAAAATTACAAAACAATATCACTACATCATTAAAGGCGTAAGTTAATGATCGAGAGTTTTGGTAATTACTGTTAGCTGAGAGCATTTGACGAGGGCCTCCATGGCTTGTGAACCTCTACGACCATGGAATTACTAGAAATCGCTACAAAGTTGATACGGTAATACTATAGAATGTAATTTTTAACCATATCAAAGAAGAGTTTAAATTTAAATTATGGCAGACAATTAAAAAATAAATTTATTTATTTTTCAACAGTAAAAAATTTTAATAATTTTTTAATGACATACAAAAATGAATGATAATATAAAATAAATTTAGGTGAATCAAATTTAAACTATTAAAGAATAGTAAAGCTAAAATGGGCACAAATGGCAAATTAATTTGCTCGTTTATTTTTTCTCTTGCCTTTTCTTTTCCCCCGGGCGGACGGGCAGCAGCCGCAGGAGCGCAGATTGGGGATTTGAAGGAACTGGGATGGAAAGATGCAAAAAAAAAAAAAAAAAAAAAAAAATGAGACGAAAAAGTCAAAGGTTATAACTAACATACTTAGCATTTATAAATTAAAAAGGGTTTCCTCAACCTTGGATTAGGAAAAGAGAAAATAAAACATTTTCTTCTTACTAAGATTAATTTCCATGATGACTAAAATCTTCATTACCTCTTATGCTAAATTACGCTGTACACTCCCTCCTTTCCAAGAATGAGAATAGCTATGACAGCAATGATATATTTAAAAAAAAAACAAACTTTAATAGTGATGAGACCAGAGAATCCCAAGGACTTTACTTCCTCTCACCCTTCCACCTCTTTAATTTCTGCATTGTAGCATTGCTGCTGTTTAACCCAGTATTTGAATGCTAAAAAAGCACTAGTTTAATAGCAATTTGTCTATGTACAATGGGGAAACATTACAGAGGAAACAAAAAAGACAATACTATAGTATGAAAGTTCCCCTATTAACCTAATGACATTTTCCGCCCACCCCAACAACTCGCTTAGTAATGATTGACATCATTGTTGTTTCGCGAGTTTATTTGTTCTATCATTCAAATGCTTCAGGAACCTCCATGGCGGATGTAGAGTACGGATCTATAAATGGCGGCAACATGAAGGACGCAGATGAGCACTATAAGGAGATCATCCAGGAGACCAACTACTCCCAATATTCCTGAGGAAGGAAGGAAAAATGAATAGAGGGAAAAACACTTGAATTATAGATAATTGTCAGAACAATTACAAAAGACTGAAAACCAAAAACAGAATGAGCATTATACCTTCGGGAATAATGTCCACAGGACTGATGATGTAGACAGCACTTAGTATCAGCTGTACATAAAAAGCAGAATGAAGGTCTGCAATTGTTGATTTTAGCCAAAAACGACTTTATCTTACATAATTAGAAACAGAACAACAATATATTTATAATCCCTCCTAACCATTGTGACACATGAAGAAGACAACCTATTCATGTACAAGAAGAAGACCGAATTTCTTAAATTTAGTTACGCTACATAATAATTCTGCAAAGGAACACAACTTAGTGATCACACACGTAAATTTTTCCTTTTCATTACTCCCAACCAAATTTTGCATTCTAGAGTCTCCACAAGTTCTTTGGTGTCCCTATCATTCCCTACCACTTCCTACCCATGTCATAGGCCATAACCTCTCCTATAGTATCCCAAAGCAAATTTCCTCACAATCATTCACAAGGGCTTTTTGACCTCTGGTTGACATGCCCAAACCACCCTGTTCCATTTTCCTCTTGTACCCTACTGAAGCAACTCTTGCATTTTATCGCATGTATTACAAATTTTCCAATTTTATTGCATGCTGTTTTACTTCAAAAGATCTCATCAAGCAACTTGTTTTCAGAAGTAATCAAGTGCATTGCAAAACTAATATACTGAAATTATTGATTAATTATTGTTTTTCTATTGTGCCAGAAGACTCTACTAATTCGCTTGCCAATTCACAGGAATTTGCAGGTTGGAAAACTAGTCCTTTGTATCATAATGTCACAAACTTACAACAGATATATACATAAGCCATTAACCTTCTTTGTTGTGTGCAAAACACCAAGTTAAAAATCGAGATACCTTAAAGCCTACCCTGCATAGTTTTACTTACTGCAATGTAGACGCGAGCCCTTATGACAAGAGGAAGAGATCTCTGAGGATCCATTAGTTCCCGCAGTAGCCTTCGCAGGAGAAAAGGAAGGTCTTGCATTTTCTGTTAAAACAAATGTCTGAAAATTGTCAATTAATAATGTATGAGTGGAAGTGCATATATGTAAGTTCAATCTGTGAGCATTGAATCACATTACAGCCAATAGTTTATATGAACACCTCCAGCATCCATGACAATATTACATAAAAAGGGATAACCAAAAAAAAATTCACTTCATCACTTGGAATTTTGAGACACTCTAGAGAGTAAAACAGAAAGTACCAGATTACAGTATATCAGATATCATTTTAAGCATTAACGGAAACTTGTTTTTCCTTTCTCCTTCTGGGGGTGCGATTATTTATTTATTTTATAGAGCATTAGATATGCATGTGCAAGAGGAGTTGATAAAATTTTCACTTCTTTGAGTTACTACACATGACAGTTACTTAACATATGAGTTAAGACAATAGACCACTTGCTTCTTGGTTGCGTGATGTGATCAAACACCAGGAGTAATGCCTAACTAAATTTTCTTCACCTTCAAATTTTAATTCTTTATTGTCAAATTTATCAACTGCTATCAAACCCTCATTGAGCCTCTCTTGAAATTTTCCCTTGAGTCCATCAAACCTATAGTCATTTTGCAGCCATGAATAGCTCAAGAATGATTTTCTTGGAGGTTGTCAACATGGTTTTTGGCCTTAGCATCCCAACTGTTCTGATGAATACTATACTTGCTCTTAGTAATCATAAACGGAGATGTTTTATATTGGCAAACTTGATGTGGCAAGGCTATGGAGAAATATCCCTCCTTAATATTCTTGATTTATTCAAAAATAGTAGCAATGATTAATTTCAACATTTTCAATGGGGAAATGAAAAGAAAATAAAACAAGGCAAAAATAAAGAATCACTTAGAGATAGTGCGAGTACCTGAACAAGACCAGTGGTACGTCCACCAAATAAACGATTATATCTTTCAATCCTTTCCAGAATGTGAGCAACCTCTGGGTCATGACGCTGCCTTGAAGATTCCTCAGTCGGTACTAGTAAAGTTATCTGGCGACGGCATAGGGGGCATTTACAGGGCTGAACAGCTGATCCATGATGCCACACAAGCATAATGCAATTGCCTGCAAAAATGTAGAACAGAAAAAACCATATTATATTCCTAGGCTCCCAGCATAATAAAATAGGTGAAAGGAAAATTGGGCTACAGCAGAAAGAATGTACAACATGTAAACCTTATTATCTTTCTAGATTAAGGGTGTCAAATCACAAATTGAAAAACCAATTTTTTAAATCATGAATCATAAGATTCCTCATCAAGACTTACGATGACTTAAACTTGATATTCTACATATAAAAATATCTGAGTAATTCAAGTAAATAAAAAAAAAAAAACCAATATAAGACTTAGAAATAGATATTAAATAAAATTCATGAGTAATAATCCCACAAGTGCATATCAAAGTAACCAAAAAATGCTTCCTAATCATACAAAAAATAATACCTCGAAAAAAAATGGGAAAACAAAAGGTCAGGTTGTGCAAGATTTAACACGGATCATGTTGCAGCCTGACTGAAATCCAATAGCTTGAATCAAGATTGCTTAATCAAAAAGGTTTCTGACCATATTATTATTATTGTTATTGTCTGGATAAGAGAAGAAAATATATTAATGAAAGAAGGGAAACAAAGGAGAGAACGATGAGGTATCATCTTTTTGCAAAAGTACCAAGAAGAAACGAAAGAAAAGCATTAAAATAAAAGAGCTCTAAAATTTCTCTGAATATCTATTAAGGTTACTCACTTAAAAAGAGTGTTGAGATCAAAAGAAAAGAAATTTCTATTTCAGAGTCCTAGCCCATCACTTCAACCAAATGCACTAAAGAAGAACATACATATTATGTTGCCATGAAGCTTTACTCTGCTTGAAATCTCTAAACTCAAAAAATATATGATTAAAACTGGAACACAAGCAAGATTCTTCAAGCACACTAAAGAGCCTATTCCACTTGGAAACAGATGTTGGGCGATGCAAGAACAAATAAGCAACTGTTTGCAAGCTAGAGTTACACATTACGTATATAGCAGGAAACAAGGCTTTATTAGGTCTGCGAATCTGCAACAAGTCATTAATGTTAATCTGGTTAAATCATATTGTTCAACTCCAAGTATCTGAAGGGCGTTGGACTCCCAAGTTCGCTTATCAAGAAAATGTTTTTCTGAATTTGAAGATTGGGTTAGAAATTGGAAGTAACATTTACAAAAATATACACCAAAAGAGAGAGTCCAAATCCTCCACATCAAATTGAAGGTGATATGGACAAAATGAGGAAGGTGCACAAGGGATTCTAGTTCCAAAGATTCCAAAGATGTTGGAAACTTGGGTGTAGTACAAACTTGGGAATGATGAAGAGATGAAGAATGACGGGTGGAAAAAAATCATTTGAAAGGCGTATCCCCTGCCCAAGTATCTAATCCAGCAACCTCCATTAGAGATATTGAATGTTCACCAGCTTCCCCTATCTATTGGCTGAGTTATGTTTCTCTTTTATGCAGCACAGATAAAAATATCTTCGAGAATGCTGCCCCCATATTATAGTGTTTAAGCAGTAAATTGCTTCCAAAAAGCTGACGAGTGGTTTAGATTAGCTTCTATCACAAGAATATATAAGATTCAAACCAATTTTAGGGAAATGTGTCCCATTTGATGGGTTGTTGTTTTGGTGAAGGGTAACATCACAATACATCTGACACAGCAGCAAGCATTCCAGGAAATCTTTTATCAAAAAGCATTACAGCTTGTGTTTGCTCAAAGGTTAAAAATAAACATGACACATAAAGTCTTGAAATTCCTATTAATTCAGATCCCAATTCTCAAGAACGTAAGGTAAGAAGAAATGAAATAGTTGACACATCATAAAAAGATTTTCTCGGGAACCAAACAGTAAAAGATTGCGAGGGAAAGGTGAAATTAAAAAAAAAAAAAAAGAGAAAGATTGGAAAGGCACCGCAAAACCAGTGAGAGCAATTGGCTTGGCAAGGAGTGTGGAAGTTTCCATGGCAGACGGAACAAAGATCGTTGGCATCAGGACCCTCCATTTCTACGTCTCAATCAATCCAACCGCTTCGTCTCTCTAGCTGGTCTGTGACGTCAAAATGCCAATTGACAATACCGAAAGCCCCCAACCTATATCAGTCCCAAGGGACAGTTATTACAATGTGCATGTAAGAACCGACCTTCAAAACTCTCGGATCAATTTGGATCTCAACGCTACAATACAGAGATATTATTGTGTACACACTCAGTACAATGGCTAATATTTGCACCACTAGATTATACATTATTAACTAGGTCCTATATATGGTTATTTAATATATTAAAATAACTTAAACTGTAATTTTAAATTTTTTCTCTGAAACTTTTATGTAATGTTTAAAATATATGGATGCAACTGTTTTAGTTAAATTGAAAATAGACTCATACTTTGCATGAATTTATATTATTCAATTAACTATATAATCATTTTATGTAAAAAAATATATGTTATAATTTTATAATCACTTTAAATATTTTTAAAATAACGACATAAGTAAATCAAAATATAATCACTTATATAAATTTTATTTTAATATTATTAAAACTTAAATATAAAAATAAATTTTCATTGTATAATCCTAACAATTTGAAATAAAATATATATTTAATTGTATATAAAAATATATTATCCTTATGCATTATTTTAAAATATATAGAAATGAAACTTTATATTATATTATATTATATATTTATTAGAATAAAAATGGATAGATTTAATTATATTAATTAAAACAAGTTTATTTATTTGCTAAATTATTTTTAACTATATTTATTATTTTAATTGTTAAAAAATTTAATATCAGTATTAGGTAATAAAAATGGAAATGTGAAAAATCTGAATCTCCTTATTAAATTAATTAGTTTATCCAAAAGCATATGATCATTAAAGCAAAAACGGTGAATGAGA
The DNA here is from genome assembly GCA_026873985.1 of Saraca asoca. Lineage (NCBI taxonomy): Eukaryota > Viridiplantae > Streptophyta > Magnoliopsida > Fabales > Fabaceae > Saraca > Saraca asoca. The sequence goes on from JANHAO010000160.1 coordinate 42,004, forward strand.
CCCTGGTGATGTTTTCAACATGATGCCTAGGTGAAAACCCTAAAGAAATCTGGACCGATGATACCTAAAAAAGAATGTGTGTGATTTGAGAGAGAGAGATCACACTGGGAAGAAATTTTTAATTGCGCTCCATGTATTTTTGTTGTATATATTAATTTAATGAGATGAAGTAATATACCATAATTAAATGAAAGAAAAAGAATCATTAATATATAATAAAAATATATAATTCTTTTTTATTGACTTAAACACAAACTAAGTATATTTAGTGTAATCATATTCTTCTCCTATACTTAATGTATTCAAGTTGTGTAGACTTGATAAATCACTGAGCCACATTATGGATAAGAAATGTATTAATATATATGTCAATAGCAAATAATGTGCCCTACACAACACAAATATATTATATCTTTATCAGAAAATGAGACAAAATGACGTTCAGAGCATAAATATGAAATCATGAGTTGAATTCTTTGCTATAGGAAATATGGGAACCATGAGTTGAATCCTTTGTTATGGGAAAGTAACCATGAGTTTAACAGTTGATTTTAGCATGAGATTTGAAGCTACCTTATTTAATTATATTAATGATCTTTGTAAGAAATGTCTTTGATAACAGAAAAATTAACATTCAACAAAGACTCGATGAAAAGGAAAAAGATTAGGCATAGCTTTAGAATGGTTGAGTTTAAATGCACGTCAGATATTGAATTTCTAATGTAAAAATAAAAAACAGGAGATTGAGAAGTAAGTTAAAAAGTTTTCTATGTGCAATTATTATTAATTTTCAAAAATGAGTTGAGGATGTGGTCTAGTATAGTTTATTAGAAAAATGCTTTAATTTCTTTTTAAGAACAAATTAAAATATATGAATTCCATCAAAAGAGCTTAAACTGAACTTTTATATATTTTTAAAGTTTATGAGGACATCTTTTAAAAAATAAAAGATATAGAATAAATAGGTAATTTGGTTTCTAAATTTTGCTTGACATCAAATTAGTCCTCAGTTTTGTTTTGACATCAAATTAGTCCTAATGATAATACTTTCATTTACTTTTCTAAATTTCAAATTTCAAATGATCAATTTCATCCTTAAAAAATAAACATAACATCAAATTAGTCCTAACCTTTAAATAAATATCAATTGATTTATTCTATTAATTATTGTGTAAGTAAGTTTGTGTGATTATTAATTATGCCATAATTAATTCTAAACTACAATATAGAAAAGAAAATATTGAGTTAGAAAATTAATATTTCTTTTGTTTTAAAACCTTTTTAAACTTTCCAAATTTCGCAAACTCCTTACGGCTTCTTGTTCATCAATTTCTTCTTCCTTTCGACACAACATTGAAATAAGACATGATGACATTTGGTAGGGATTACGCAAACCAAGAATCTATGATATAAGAAAAAAAACAAAAATTTCCCTAATATACACATTTAGTAGAAATTGCTTTGGAAAGAAGTTGCTAAGGATATGTTGTTAAATTTTAATGATTTTTTTTATTTCGATTTATTTGTGTTTTTTTTTTTCATTTTTTTAGAATTTGGAAAAAGTGAAGATTAAATAGTTTAAAATGAAATTTTCTAGTATCTTGTTGATATTAAAATTCAAAATGTTAAAATTGAAAATATAATGAATTATAAGTTAATTAAGAAGTTTGATTTTCAAAAATATAGAAACTAAATATGAAATAATTTGAAAATTAAAAATTTATTCTACAAAATATATTCTATGTTGTGGTTTTACTTATTTAGAATTAAATATGTATTTAAGTATGTTATTTATAGTTTATAATTCAAATATACATAATTGATATAAATTCATAATTACATATTTGTATTTATATTAATTCTGTATTTGTAATTCAAATCTTAAGAAGAAAAGGTTTGGAACATAATGACAACTTATATTGATTATGAGGCTATATGCTTAATTTTAGTTTTAAATAACATTGTTTTCTTTTTAAAACTTACTCTAAATATCATATTAACTTTGAACTTTAAAGCATTTGATAAATGGAAACAATTGAAGTAGTGATTATCATAAATACAAAGCTAACTAAATCCTTATATTTTGGATCGGGTAATATATAGAACTACTTTACATCGGATATTTATATTATGTTAATGTTAAACACCTGTAAAGATAATAATTTTTTAAATTCATCCTTGAAAGTTTTGCTTGACATAAAATTAGTCATCAATTTTATTCCTCTAGAGAAGACTAACAAAACCTCTAGGGATGACTAAAAAAAAAAACTCAGTTGATGTGAAAATAAAATGAGAACTAATTTGATATCAAACTAATCTTTCAAAGATGAATTTAGCCATATCCTGAAAGATCTATATTAAAGTTTAAATTTATATATTCTATGAGTTATATTTTAATCTTTTAATTTTATTTAAAATATAATATTGACAAAAATACACAAAATACCTTATATTATTCAATTTGAATCTTGTGAATATCTTTATATATATATATATATATCATTTAACTGATAGAAAGTTCAAATTTAAATTTAAGGTGAGTTTGTTTCAAAGAAAAATATTTTCTTAAAAACTATTTTTTCAACTTTCCTATATTTCAGAGTTAAAAAAAGTTGGTTAATAGAAAATGATAAGAATGTGTAAGTATAGTTTTCAGAATAGCTATGTTAGGTATGAATCCTTAAAATGATAGGTTCATTTGTTTTTGCAAATAAATTAGATTAAGTATTAATCCTTCAATAGGTATGTCTAAATATAGGATTGTAAAATAATTATGTTAGATATGAATCCTTAAAATGATAAGTGTGTTTGCCTTTTCAAATAAATTATGTTGAGCATGAATCCTTAAATATGGATGTGTAAATATAGGGTTTTAGAATAATTATGTAAGGCATAAATCTTTAAAATGATATGTGCATTTGTTTTTTTCAAACAAATTATGTTAAGTATAAATCCTTAAATGGAGATGTGTAAGTATAAGATTTTAGAATAATTAGAAAAGAAGAATTCAATAAGAGTACGATGATGATTTTCTTAGGAAAAATTTGAGAATTACATAGTTTGTTGAAAAAGACATTTATATATGTGATGAATATAAAGTAAAAAGGAAAAATCAAACAAATTGATTTATTCATTGCTGTGAAGCCATAACAACTGATGACATATGTAAAGGATGTAGTGTAAGAAGGAACAATTACATGAAATGTAAAGAGTGCATTTAATAAAGGAATGAAGTGCTTTAAGATCACAACCTGCATCACTTTTCCTCTTGACTTACATAATATTTGTTTATGCTATTTGTAGTTGGCCTATCTTGCAAGGCTGGTAAATTACATAGATTGAATACTTCCAATATGATTGGTTAAGTTGAGGGTCCCACTATTAGCTATCATGGGTAGCCACTACATATGATTTATTATGATGCCATCTTGTCTGATAACTTTTATGATTAAATTGAATGGTTATTGTTAGAAATGAAGATGTTGAATGAATTACATGATAACTTTGAGAAGGTTATGATATGCATATGAGGTAAAGAATATGATATTACATGTGTATGAATGTATATGAATACCTACATATGTGTGTGTGTGTAAATATGATATATGATATACATGTTTTCATGATCAAAACCATTTTCCACCCAAAGTTGAGGTGGAGATTTCTTCTCACTAAGTACTCAAATTATACTCATTCTATTCAGTTAACATTTTTAGGTGAATAAACTTGATGGATGTCTCAATTAGTACAAACTCTTTTGTATGTGATTTTATTTTATCAAGTATATGGTTTTCTTGATTATAATCATGTTCATTTAACCATGCAAGGTACGAATGTTTTAAGATTTATGAAATAGGAAAAGGAATTACATATTTCGATTTTAAAGAGAGTTTTGTAAAATGGATTTGTTCAAATTTGCATATCATATTTTTAAATGTATGCACGTGCCATAGACATATTTTCAATATCGTTTTAATGGATTTTAAGATATAAATATTTTACAAAAGCATAAATGCCTATTGGATTATGGGCTACCACTAGGTGGTTTATTCCAATCATGTTCCCAATTTTGGGATGTGACATATCATTTGAAGGTTTGTTATGAGTATTACATTAGAAAAACATTCTGCATTCATTGAAATTTTTCATGCAAAACCAAACACTTACTTACAAGATGAACATTTTCTCTATAACAGTTGAGTGCACTGGTCAAAGCTACCTACAAGGAGACTTAGGCAATGGAGACCGCCAAGGCCCCTCTAAAATTTAAGTCAGAGCTTATAGTAGTAATCATCTGAGTAATGTGATTATATCTAGCTATTTATAGAATCCAAAGGGGTAAAGTGGTCTTTTAGGTTTAAGCGAACAAAATATCTGCTTTTAGCTAGCTCTTACCATATGGGCCCACATAACAACTGTGGAGTCCTTGTGCACGCCACATTTACATATATGATTAGTTTATCAAATTATATTCATCATTTGTACCTCCTTTTAGCCATAATCAACTAAGCATTTTAAGCTTTCTAGCAGGCTCCAATCATCCGGTTGGTTGAGAAATGTATTCCTCTACCAACCTTAGATTTTTATTATTTTCATATATATATATATATGTTTTAATGATATATTTAATTATTCTTCAAACAAATCTTAAGTGTTACAAATATAAGCACAACCCTTGATATTTGAGTGTTCAATTATTGCACCTCAAGCTTGGCGCCTAATAGAAAAATAATTCGAGAAGTTAATGTTCTAATCTTTGTGAGATTAATTTGATCCGTTGAAGGCTTTCAATCTTGGCCGCTAATCCAAGAACTCTTTGAACCACAAAAAATGCCCTAGTTTTTTGTTCAATACTTTGTGCAACTTTTGGACTTTGGCGATATTAGAATTTATTGTCTTTTTCTTCTAAGACCACTCTCTTTACCTTTGCAAAGTGCTCACCTTGATACTTTTATTCTTGGCTTCCCAACATCCAAAAATCTTCACAAGATAATTCTTTGAACCATTCACTCTTTGTTGGCATTTACTTTGTAAGTACAAACCCTCCTTTTGCATAGTTTAATTTGTGCATTTCCTTTTTAGTCTTTATGCTTGATTTTCCTTTTGTAACCATTTTGATTTTTGGTCATGAAACTTAATTAGTAATCTTTTGTTGTTTTAGAATTGTGCTATTTTCTATCTGTTATATGTTCGTTGGAATGTTTACATCATCTAATCAAGTTTTGTTTGTTGTTTGTTGCTATAGGCCTTATCAAAGTCCGCTTGGACTAGGCTAACTTGTTTATTTTGATTTTCAAGGTAAATTCCTACTTTATTCATTATTTTTGCATTTTAATTTGATTTTTCATGTTTAGGGAAAATCAAAGCATCGATCTATCCATTGATTGTATACTAGATTTTGGGCCATTTGACCAAGAGAAATCTTCAAACCATAAACCAATCATGTGTACATGTGGCATGCACAAAGACTCCAAAACTGTTATGTGCACCTATATGGCAAGACATAGCTAAGGGCTATTATTCTATTGGCTTAAACCCAAAGGACCACTTTATCCTTACAAATATTATAAATAATCATTTTAAAATTCTAGCATAACTACAGCCTCACAGCCAAGCTATATAGAAAGCTCACAAACAAAACAACACTCAACAAAGAAACACTTGTCAAAGTAAAACTTAACAAAACAACAATGCATAAAACAACACTTAGTCTAACTATACAAAACCACATTTGCAAAAGCTACAAATTAGGAGAAGAATTCAATGGCATAGAATTGATCTATTATACTATGTTTTGTGGAGTTTTCCTTTCTTTTTTTGTTGTCAGGGCATTTTGTTCTAGTTTTTATGGAAAATACAAGTAATATCAGTCAATTTTTGGCATTTAAATTTGATGAAAGGGAAAGTTTCAAAGGGTAATTTATGTGTAAGAATTTTTTTGCTTTGATATTATATTATCTTTTTGTTGCATAATTCATAAAGATATTACCTTATTGACCATCCAATGAAGATTGACTAATATTTTCATCGTCATTTCTTACAAATAAAGATGAAAATCAATTATAAATTTGACTGGTGATATAAAGTTATGTAAAGGCTTGAAACTTTCATTTTTCTAATAAAACAAAGCTTCTTGAATCATAAATATTCAACTATTACTTCGATATTTTTTAGGCAATTAAGGAGTTTAAATAGTTATATGCACTATGAAATAGCCTTCCTAACTTATATACTTTAGGAATATTTAATTAGTAGAGTTTGAGAAAATAGCTATGGTTCTTGTTGTTTGCCATGCAGGCCAGTCATTCATATTTTGCAGTAAACACATATGTTGAGCAACTTACCTTTGTTAACTCCTAAGGTATTGTAAAGGTAACTTAATTTAAATATTTTAATTTCTTTTTTAAAAGAGTTTGACTTCCCTGAGGTTTCAAGAGATTGGTTGGTTAGTTATTATTTCCTATTTTTTAGGAATTTTTCCCTCATGTGTTACTCTTTATCCTACCTTAACATTTTAATTATGTATAAACTCCCTAAAATAAGTTTATTTAATTAGTTCTTTTGTTATAAATGATAGTTAATGTTAAAATGAATCTTTATTATCCATTTGGATGGAGTTTTAACTACAAGGAACTATTAAAAGTTCAAGTAGGTGAATTGTATGTTTTCAAAGTTCAAGGGGTTATTTGCACGCATCCTATAATTTAGGGGTGTAATTTGCATTTTGGCCTCTATGGCAAGAGCTAGCTAAGGGTAGTTATTCTATTGACACAAATTGAAAGTTCAAATAGGTAAATTTCATGTTTTCAAAGTTCAAGGGGTTATTTGCACGCACCTTATAATTCAGATGTGTAATTTGCATTTTAACCTTTATGACAAGAGCTAGCTAAGGACAATTATTCTATTGGCTTGCAAGGACCACTTTATCCCTCCTAATTTTATAAATGGTTAGGTATTATCACATTACTTAGATTTTGAACACTTTTACTCTTATTATTATTATGAGTTCTAACTTGAGTTTCAAAGGAGCCTTAGCAATCTTCATTAGCTAAGCCTTCTTGCAAGTAACTCTGATCATCGTGTTAAGTCATTATAGAGAGTGTTCATCATCACATTCCTATAAATGTTGACAAGAGTTTTTAAAAGTATTTAAAGTGAAATAAATGGTTTCATCTCCTTGAAAAAACACATTTCATGCAAAGTGATGTTATATGAAATCAACTATTTTTGTTAACCAAAAATGGAAACATACAAAAACATATATAATAGGGACAAAACTCACTAATTAAGGCTTGCCATGGAAGCAAAGCCTATTCACGTTCTTTTAATCTCACACAAGTCAAGCCTTTGACTATCAACAAGTGCAAGACTTATGCTATTGAAATTTTGTATAGATATGAGTAGCTTCTCCTAACAGAGCCTTAGACTTTGGAAGAGAGCAAATACAAATATTATACAGTACTATTGGGGGAACATGTCATACAATGAAAAATATTAAATTTCATATTATAACACTAAAAAGAGATGCTCATAATCATATATGCTATTTTAGTTATCTCCTTTTATACATGGTTTGACATAAGAAATGACTTCTTTTTTTTCTTTTAAGTTTTCCTTCATTACTGAAAAGGAAAACAATGTCTCTATAGGAACACCATAATAGTTGACTATTGTGTACTCTATCTTTAGTCAAGAGAGAAATAAGAGTTTACATATGACTTTAAAGATGAACACTTTATCTAGGGCAGTAGTTAGAACCATTAGTACAAGGAAGAAAACACTAGGTAACAATAATGGATGACCATTAAAGGATATTTCAATGATTATATTAGCAAGTGACTTAGAGATACTGTAGAAAAATTGTTAAAAAATTAGGTTATACACATGGCCTTTATGTTAGTCTGGATGGGTGCCCTAGACCAATTGGATTGGGTTCTATTGCATCCTGGACTATACATTATGTGCATTTAGATATACAG